>WAAE01016149.1:2917-98902 GCA_013400495.1 Nicator chloris
CCCCCCACCAATGAGCAGATGTGCAGTAAGCTGTTGTGGGTGCTCATGTCCAAGGCAGTTTATGCAAACTGTTTATCAAACTTTCCAGTCTCAAAAGTCTTGATGGACATAGGTCTCTAAGCTTTGCTTCACAGAGCATCCCTTTGGAAAATAAAGCCACTCAGCTCATCTAGACTAAAATTAAAAAGCCACTGTATTTACTGAGTATTTATGGTATTACTCTTGTAATTTCACTTCAAAAGAGAACTTTACATATTGTTTGTATAAGAAAATAATTGAGCGTACAGTATTCAACAACTTTCATAAAATATTCCACATATACATAAGACATATCATAAATCCTAAACTCCTAAAGAAATAAGAGGAGGAGGGCAGCAGAGACCAGAGTTTTAAGGGGATATAGGTAGAGCAATATTACCTTTGAGGCCTAAGCAGCAGTAAGTGCCATTTAAAAGAATATACATAAATCAAACTGAAAGAAAGTAGGTTTGGATTAGATATAAGGGATGAAATTCTTCACTGCGAGGGTGGTGGTGCACTGGAACAGGCTCCCAGGGAAGTTCTGGATGCCCCACACCCTGGAGTGTTCAGGGCCAGGTTGGATGGGCCTTTAAGCAACCTGGTCTAGTAGAAAGTGGCTCTGAGGATGGCAAAGGGATGGGATTGAGGTGATCCTTAAAGTCCCTTCCAACCCAAACCCTTCTGTGATTGTAATTTCATTCTGTTTAACTGACTTTTGTTTTATCAAGAGGTATGGCTTCACTCCTACATTTGACTTTAACATTACACTCAAGGAAACAACATCCAAAAATGCATAAGCTGCTGGAATGAACCAGCAGTACAGGAAGAGGGCCCAGTTTAAGAATGACAATTCCTATTATAGTCTCTGCAGTAAGTTCAACAGCTGTCTGAACCACAAAGAATGACTGTGTTACACATTAGCTGCTCAAAAACTGTCTGCAGCAGTCTGACTTGCAGTACAGATGCAGAGGTGGTATACTGAGTGTATGAGTGAAACATTTACAAGAGAAAGGAACCTATAACAAACAAGCTTGTACAAGCTTGTACTTGGTGCTTTCACACACACATATCTCTATACTTGGAGTACATTCCCTGTTCCCACAAAAAACTGCTGATTAGGATTTTAACATTTCTAGGAAACATTTTTAAGACCAGCTCCAGATATAGCAAGACACCCTGCAAACTGCAGACACAAGCCAACAAGCACAATGTTATTGTACCCCTGTTCAAGCAAAATGGCCAAGCCTAGAGAAGACATCACTTCTAACCCTTTAGCTGGAATCAAAGTTAATTTACATGTTTACAGTGTGCTTGGTGAACACACAAGCTGAGCTTTCCTAAAGATGTTGATACTTACATAAATAGTTTAACCTCTACTTATATTTTCTCTCTATTGCACAAAACTGTCCTTTAGACTATTCCTAAATGGCAAATTAAAAACAGTATCTCAAAAGTTATTACATTTTACCTAAAGCAAAAGATGACAGTTCCAATATGTATTTGACTAGTTATAAAGCACTATACTATTTTACCCATACTTACTTAAAATTTTGAGAAGTAACTGATAGTTTTGGAAAGGAAAAATAAGTTTCAGAAAATCAGCTAGAAAACTATAACTTGCAGAAAAAAAAACATCTGCACCAATAATAAAGGGAGTTCTTCTTTAAGCTCTTTAACAAATGATCTAAACCAAACTGTTAGAACAGAGGAATGTGAATGACTAAACAAACCCTTCAGTAAACATTCCCCAGCTGCAGTTTTCAGCCTAATACCAAGTTAAAATGTGGAGACTCCATCTACCTTCTGCAAAATGATTAAACTTCAGAAGCAAAGCAACGTTATATGACATACATGACTCACAAACCATAGTCACTGCAAACAAAAAAACCACTAGACATTTATCTCTTAAAAACAAAAAAGACACCAGGACTGGCACCAGTCTGCAATGCAAGAAGGAGCATGTGATACTTAGACACTTGTGTATTAGTTTAAAAATAAGCTAGATAAGCATGTGATGAGTGACAATTTTGTACTTGACCTTTGCTTTAATAGCTCCTTTTCAAAAAGTCCACACGGACATCAACAAAACTCCTAAAAAAAAAAGCTAAAACCTTACATCTCATCCAGTGTGTTGAAAATAAACCCTAAAACCAAGATTCTACATAGAAAAATAAAAACATTTGTTTTGAAGGACAAATTCAGAAAAAATATTTTTTCTTTGAAAAGCATTGAGGTCTTCTTGTAAATCAAGCTGATGAAATTCAACATGGTAAGTTACAGAGACAGAAGCTTGGGGTGTATATTTCCAGTGGGAATATTTCACTCTGCCTAGCAGGCAAGGAATTTGGAAATAAGAGTTCCTCTTTCCTGAGGCTGACCAGGCCTACAGGATTGCACAGGAAATTCTTTTAAGTCAGGAAATGAGGATGCATTCTGCATGGGACGAGAAACCCTTTCTTTAGGGCATTACTTTCTAAAGTGTGAAACCACAACCTCAGGAGTAAGGGTCTCCACCAGCATTAAGCAAGTCCATTATTACCCATAGTGTTTGTATTTAAATCCTCATGAGTTTTTCTGTTGCTGTTTATATTTATGTAAAATATCCCAGAATCACAGAGTGGTTGAGGTGGGAAGGGACCTCAGGAGATCATCTAGAGCAAGCCCTCACTGCTCAAAGCAGCAGCAACCAGAGCAGGTCCAGACGGCTTTTGCTTATCCCTAAGGATGGAAACTTCACAACCTCTGGGCAATCTCTGCCAGAGTGCAATCACCTCCATTGTAAAAGAAGTTTTTTTCTGACATTTAAATAAAATGTCTTATATTTCAATTTGTGCCCCCTACCCCTTGTTCTGCCCCTGGAGAGTCCTGAGAAGAGCCTGGCCCTGTCCCTGTTGGGCACATACATGCACACACTGAAAAGCTCACCTTCACTGCCCTTTCTTTGTGCCTGCTCCAGTCTCTCCTTATCTCTCTCGTATCAGAGAGATCCAGCCTTGACCCAGTACTCCAGGTGTGTCCCACCAGGGCTGGGCAGAGCAGAAGGATCATCTCCCTCCACCTCTGGGGGTGCTCAGTGCAGCCTGGGAGCCTGTTGGCCACCTTTGCTGGCTCATGTTTATCAAGCATATTTTTTTTGTGAAAAGAAGCCTTAAAAATGTGGTTTGCCCATTTTAAACTGAAGGTAAGAAGATGTATGGCACAGAGTTTCATATTTGAGGCCTAACCTCACGGTTAGTTTTGTGTTTTACCTAAACATATATGGTAGTGTCAGTGGTGATACTAAGCAAAGCTTTCAGAAGCAAAGCTGTTAACCATATTCCTAGTAGAACAACACATTCTTTTAGGCTTCTTTCTTCACTTACATTTAGTGTATTCAGGATACAGAGTAAAGGCTTAAGAGTCCCCAGCCACTCCTGATGTAGACCAAGAATCTCCCTAAAAATGGGGAACCAACAGTAATTCTGAAAAGAGGAATTAATCATTACAATTAATCATCAAAAGAAGTAAAAAATTTAAAAACTGAATTTTCATTTACCACCACCTCTCCAAGAGCAACCAGTCTTTATCCTGAAGTCAAAACCAAATATGGCAACATCAGAGAAAATTTCTCACTGCTTCAAAAAAGTCAGACAACTAAACTCCATTTGTAGGGGTAAAGCCTGTTTTAAGTAACACTGACACAATCCCACCAACAGGCACTCTGGTTTCTTGACTCCTTGGGAATGATATGCAAACAGGAAAGCACCAGCTTTCAGACTTGCAGTTGTGTCTGCAAGAAGGGACATTAACAAGAATCACACACAAAGTTCCACTTTCATCATGCCAGGACTATTTCTTTTGGATTCACATTCTTGCTACACAGGACAAGATGAGTCCCTGAAGATGTAAATAAGCCAAAGGAAAAAGAACAGATCAAACAGAGGTCTGAAGACCTGTCTCCCCCAAATGATGATATACATGACTTCATGCTACACTGCTAACTGTAACTGTCAAATTTAGGCTCATTCCATATAGACCTTTCATGTCTGGAAAGATGGTTTATGCAAACACAAGTCAGGAGCTCCATCGAACACCTGACACACTGATGTAAACTATCACTTTGGGGAGTTTTATCTACCAGTACACCTCATAGGGACAGAGAGAAACATCTGATCCTAATTTTCTAGACAAAGTAGTTGGTGAGCACTTGACTGAAGCCTTCTGTACATCTTGCTACACATCAGGGCAGAAGGAAATACAGAACACTAGTACAAGCTTTAGTCCACACTCCTCAGCAGAACTAGCATGCTGAAAGAAGTTACACAAATACCTTTTGTTGTAGTCTAAATATGGATCTAAGATCTTACTTTACCACCTTTTTTTCTTCCTCTCAATTGATTCTGGTCTTAAAGAAAACAAGGATGACAACTTGAGCAAGAGAACCAATGAGTGATCTCTGTAAAGAGAGAAGGAGCGTGTGAAAGATATTCTCCAGTCAGGGAATTATCCAGTTCACTTAATCCAAAACACAACTATTAATAGTCGAGGTGGAACCAACTCCAGACACTTCTCAAATCTTCGATTCTGCATTTGTATTTCTCTACTTGGAAAAAAACCTGAACATCTTCTAGGTAATAATCCAAAATAGACATGGTTTTCCACACCCTCCCATAACTGGTATCAAGTTGACAGAGAAAGTAATTACCTTTTGTGTGTCCTGACTCTGCAAGTCCCCCCGAAATAGCACAGTACTGTTGCACACAGCTCGGCAGCAAAGGAGTCTAGAAACACCTCAGCATTTCTCATAATCTGCTGAGTATCCTCAGTTTCTAAAGCAGCAACTTGCTCAGAAATAGATGTTCCTGAAGGAACCTCAAACTCAGGAATTCAATCTCATTTGTACTAGTAGATGGTTAGTGAAAAAACACATGTGATTTGTTAGATACGATTCATCTTGGTACAGTGGGAAAAAGCCTAAAACAACTAGTCAAAAGAAAATTTAAAGCAAATATTTCAACAGGTTTTTGTTAAGACTCCTGGTCGGAAAAAATTTTTGTGTGTCCACGAAAATTTATCATTTACTGCCTAAATTGCACAGCTGGGAATAGGGGACCCTTCAAGTGCCTCTTTTAAACTTATTTATTCTTGGTGTAAACACTAACTCTTCTAACGTGCATCTTGTAATAAAACAAAAGAAGGAGGAACACAGAAATCTGCTCGAAGCATCTTACTTTTTTTTTTAGTATCTGAAGCACAAATAAAACTATTACTCAATTCAGTGTAACTTGTTTTTGCAACTGGGAATTTGATCTTTTTAAAGAATGAGAGTCGAGAATAATAATGCAGAAAATATGCAAATTTTGAGACTTTAGTAACATAAACAGATAAAGAAATAACAGAGATAATATAAACTATCTAAAAAATAAGGGTCTTGTAAGCTAACAGCTTAAAAACTCACAGTTTATTTGAACTTAAGCATAAATATCAGATTTAAGGAGATGGGTTTTTTCTTTCCCATATAAATAAACCATATAAAGAAAGACACTATCCCACACAAAACATTCAAAATCATATTAATAATCTTGGAACATGTTACATTGGATTTTATGCCATCTATTATCTTCCAAGCATGGTCTTAATAGTCACCTTTCCATTTATCATTTGCCAGGATTTTTTAAAAGCACTTTTTCTTCAGTGATTTTGCTCCTATGTTCCATACTGATGATCACAGTTTAAGTGCCCTGTTCCTCCTTATTTTTCAAATCTTACAAATTCATACATGCAAATGAGATTATCATAAACACATGCCTTTGCGTACTTGATATGTAACACAAAACATTTTTCTTTTGAAGCCCATACATCTTGTTCATGGAAATCTCTTGTTCCACTAAAGTTTTCCCTAGGTCAAGTCTAAGAACAAATTCAAGCACAAGACATTTCCCAAATCTGATCCTTATTTTTATACCTCCCTTAACACATTTCCCTCTCAGGTCTCCAAAAAGGATATTCCACCTTGACCTGAAAGGGCACAAGAGACACTTCAGTGAGACCCTTTGACAAGATGTTTTCATTTTTGGTGACATTTAAGACGTCACACTGATGCCAGCAAAATAAGTTGGTTCTATTATTAGGCAACTAAAAGCTACCTGATTGTGCTGATGAGCAGTAAAGGCATGAGCACTTAGCTTTAAACACTTAGGTTGTATAACACTTGAAAAAAATAGGCCACTAAACCACCCAGAACTATGAGTACATAAAAGCCCATGCATTTCTCATACTAACATTCAGTAAGACAGTATTTTTGGAAAACAATGGATTCTCTAGTGCTTCTCTTGTTTTTTGGTTTGGGGTTTTTTTATGTGAAAAGTTGGGACTAAAGGCAACACAATATCAATTGTAAGTTTGACATAGGAGCTTATTTCTCAGTCTTTAATGTAATCTGAGAAATTAATAAAGTGTTTCTCAGTATTTTTTCCAGATTTCCCTTAGGAAATACGTATGTGGGTGTTAAGAGAAGGGACGCAGATGCATTCTCTGCTCAACAGGGAGGAATTTATCTCCAACCTCAGAGAGCATACTGATGTCAGAATTACGGATATATGAAATTGCAAACAACTCCTAATGATCTCTTCTCAGACAGACTACAAAATGCAGCTTGTTGTGTGATCCAAAACCACTTCTGCAAGTAAGCATCTGCCAAAGAGGCAGGCAGGAAGTTGCCTTATGATACTCTTGTGCTAACCTGTAATCAGGTTCCAGGATGCTAAAGCTGTCTCATCTTCTGAATCAGCCTTCAAAATAATCAGGAATGTGGCACTGAAAGAAATGAGCTAGAAGTGCAGGAAACTACATATCATAGTTACACAAAACAAAATCAAGCTTGGTCCCTCCCGCCACTCTTAGCCTTTCCTCCAAGGAGTTTAAGTTCCAAACTGGGCATTGTGTTAAATTCTGGTGATCTTCCTCTTGGGTTAACAGAGTCACAGAACTGCGCAGTGTGGGAAGCCACCTAGTGACGGAGGAGCACAAATATGCCTGGAGCTGCCCAAAGTTTTAACGAGATGACGCAGTTGGAGCATGTGATTACCGCTGTTTTTCTCACTGACTTGCAAGTTGTGTGGTATATTAGAGTTTAGAGAATTGCACACTGATTTCTGGCAAGTTTTATGAGTCTTACTAAGTCTTGTAAATGAACTGTGAAATAGCAAATTTTCTCGAGATGTGCAAGAGCAAAAGGAATTATATCAAAATATATAAGGGGAAGGTCTGATGCAAATTTTAAACTCGTGGTGGCACTATGCAGAAAAAGTTCAAATTTGTGAGGCTGGAAGGAAATAACCTAAGGGAGGCAAATGTGCAAAAATGGAAACAATCAAAACAATTTTCTTCTAACTTGATGCAGAAGTAATTCAGCAGACTTGAAAGAGGAAGTTTTCATGACCCAGAAAAAATAGCTGTAGAATTTACATGTACTTAACCAGCATTTTTCAAAAATTGAGAGCTCACAAAGTAGCATGAACACAAAACACTGAACAGAAACATTTCCAGGCCAGTAGTGCTCAGTGCTTACAGTGTCACAATGATTTTGGCCTATGGCAAAGAACTTCACCAACATGTACCTTCTGACTCCACTGAAAAACCTCCCTGCATGAGAACTGCATATGACAGAATTATGAGATAAGCCAAGTAGACAACGCAGATTTAGATGTCAGTTTACTTTGACATCCCCAAATAGCACCACTGAAACAACAGGCACAAAATCCATCATCATAAATACAGGGAAATAAAAAAAAATGTGTTCCATTACATTCCAATTCAGGCAGTGTTAGAATACAGTATGAAATTGCCAGTCATTGTCATTCTGCATAGCGGAATAAAGCCAAAGAAACAACTATTTACAGGAATAATTCTTAGGTGTCATATGTCAGCAAACTTAATGAAGGACTGGTCAAGCATTTCTCGGAAAGGACAAGATGCATGCTGTTCATAGAACACATGCTTCTCCTAGAGCCATTTTAACAACATTAAACAACAGCAACGAAAAATACAACCTGAGAAAGGAATATGAGTTTTTGAATCATACCACAAATGATGTCACAACTGCAGGTATTTGATGTACTAATGAGAAAAGTCCTTTAAAGACTCTTTGAACTCTACAATTTTTTTCTCTCAAAATTACTCTTGCCAGAGGATCATGCTCTAATCCATACAGGGAAAGTCAAGAAGCTCAGTTCAGGATTATTTTGTCATTGGAAAAGACACCATGACATCAGAGAAATTCAGATCCTATAGCTAAGGGGTTTCACATGTGCTATACTTGAAATCCCAGGGATAGAACTGAAATTCAAAGGAGTGAGTTCAAGCAGCAAAGACTCTAAAAGCGAGAAAGAAGTAGCATTGTAAAGAGAGTAATGATGGCAGAAATCACTAAGGTATGTACAAAGCTGAAAAACAACAGTCTTAAAGCGTAAGAGAAAAAATTATTTCTTACAGGCAAGTACTTAGTGAAAAGTTTATATGTTAATTACACATATAATACAGGTGTGCAATACATTTTTTGTGTATGAACATCTTCCTTTTAGTGAGGGATCATGAATTCAAGACCATCTTCCTTTCAAGGTTAGCATGGTGGCAGACATTTACTCTAGCAGGATCTGCAAAACATCTACATCATATTCACTACTCATCAAAGCAATTTTGTATAATAAAGATCAACACAAATGGCAGAAATACCGTAGGTAACAGGAGGAGAAACTGAAGGTATCAACAGCTTCCACCTTCCCAGCAGCAAAAAGGAATTTCTTATACTAAACTCCAGACAGTCTCACTAAGTTGACCAGGCCTGATACCTCTGTGTGATGAGGAGGACCACAACTACCTCCACCATGAGAGAGAAAGGGGTACCTCCTCCTCTTGTCTTCACCTATTGATTTCCATGAGATACTAACCCCTGTAAGTCGCACCAGCAGATGGAGGTTTTGGCGCTGAAGGAGGTACAAGTCCACCCTCCAAAATGAGCTGCAGAAGACAGAAATCCAGCTATTCAGGAGGGAGGAAATGGTCCTCTCCTAGCCCAATCCACTTCCTTTCTTTCCCGCTTTCATAAATGACCTGTCTGCTTAAGCTGCTGAAGGAAACGACCTTGTACCTCTGCATGAGGAAGCACAGGTGAGCAGGGACATTCTCAGCAGTGGGGACACAGGAACAAGACAGACACACAGAACAGAAATGACTACCAGCACAACAGCTGGTAAGATCAGAATGCGAGCCACACTGATCTATCACCTCTTTATGATAAACAATACAATTTTCCCAAGTTCTCAGTGAAATTGCTACCATGAAGCACCTAGAGATTTTGTAGCACTTTTTGTAGCAGACCATTACATATAATTTTATATTCCTTCTACAAATGTAATTGTAATAATTGCAAGAAATTAGTAATAAGAAGAGAGAAATCTTTCAGAGAGTGTCATCAATGTGCTATTTAAATGTCTAATTAAGAAATAATGACATTAGATGTGAGTTACAGTAAGTTGCAGTGGAAAGAGACCTTGGGCAAAAAAGGAGATTGTTAAGATTTTCTGTTGTAATAACTGGTTTTCCTTTTCCCTCAGTTACAGCAATGTGGTTTCTGCAAATTTTGGATTACTAGCTTTTCAGATTTTATTATTCAAATTAAAATGTCTAGATACACACAACTATGCAATCCATAATTTTCATTATGGAAATTGTTTTGTGAATTGTGCCAAAACAGAACAGATTGGTATCTGTTACATGCACATTTGAAATAAGTGCTTGGTAGATAGTATAGCTAAAATCTAAATATATGAACATGCAAATACTGATTAAAATACAAGCAAAAAAGCCTGCTGCAGAGGTTTCCTTTCAAAAACATATACACTGCCTTTCTAGACTTTCTCCTTTCCCTGTTTCTGAGGGTAACTGACATGATAGGCTCTAGCATGTAATCAGTGTTTGAGCTAAATAGTTATGAAAAGTGCCTATTTAACTATTGTAAGGTAAGGTAGGGCCAAAGTAATTCTATATAGCTTCATATTTCCTGAGGAGTTCACTCTAAGTGTTCACCTTGAACTCCACTAGAAGTAAAAACAATATGTGTTCATGTAACATGTAATTATATACTAACTGTATTATTGTAATCAAAAGAAATACTATTTGGTCTCTCCAAGCATAATAATGAATGCAAATCAAAACATGTTTTCATCTCGTATTCTAAAAATCAAAATCTTTGTTTGACTTCAGTATCACTTACATGAGAACCTTGAAAAGTAAAACATTAAATTATGGAAAATGTGTCTACTGTTAATAAACAAACTAAATCAGGTAAATTGAAGATGTGGAATTCATCCTTGTAAGTACTCAGTCAAAGATTTTTGCAAAATAGGAGCAGATTTGTAATTCAGACTCACTAGTCATTCAAAATGGGGACAGCAATATTTTAGAGGGCAACTTGAAAACATTGTGTCATAGCTGGAGAGATAAAAATATACAAGTAGTTGCCAAAATCCCCAGTCTATCACTGTCAAACAGTAGGTGATCCAAGTTTTCACATACCAGAAAGATGTTCATTTTCCATCTCTCTCTATATTTTTATCTAGAGATAACTTTGTACTAAGGAATAGATTTCAGTTTACAACAGTAAACACAGAAAGACGAAGAATTAGCTGTTCTGCTGAACTAATGAGATTATTACTGAAATATCCCGTGAATTTCAGCACAGAAAGGCACTGGCTTCACATGCTCTCGCACTTAAGCCACAACATCCTTATCTGGGAAATCAAAGGTATTTTGATATGGTTTCAAGATGGTGACTCCAGAAAATTCATCCCTGTTACAAAGAAATCAAAGAAATGATGTGAACACACAAAATATTTTCAAAGGTGGACCCCCAGGGGTAGGTGATGTTTGCTGAATGCCACAAAAAAGGTAGAAATCTAGCTCAGACAGTTCAAGTAGCCAAAAATCTGGAAAGGCAACACAGGCCACTGCAAGAGTTCAGGGATTTAACAGTCATAGTTAAGGCCTCTTTTTGTTTAACAAACAGCAAATTGTTACTGTAATTAGTAAAAAATCTAGCGGATGCTAGTAGATCTCTGTACTACTTTGCTAAATATTAATTTTAAATCACTCTTTAGACTGGCTAGACCACATTCAGGCATAATTAGATGCATTGACAAAAACCTGCAGTGGCATCCTGAAATGTTCCCAAGGACTTCAGTATCTCTCAGCGGAGTATCTTATGCTGGCAAAGGAATAAATACTGTTCTGACTGGACTCTACACATCTGTCAGTGTACTGGCATCGAACTGGAAGCAAAAATTGCCTCTCCATCAAAGCAGGCAAATAAGGGCCCTGTGCTTCTCTTTTCGATTTCTCTGTTGACATTCTCCTCATGTTTGAGATTATGTCACTGCCCTCCATACATACTGCTGGCTGGGGAAGCCTGTTGGTATTTCTTGTTCTTCAGATATCCCACCCAACTGCAGCAAAGAGATGGAATGTGATCTCCTTTTAATGCCAAAAGCGGCCTGAAATAGGTGTTGAGTCAATGAAGACTACCTGTAGCAAAATTAATCTATGCATACCACCAAAAACTTTCCAGACCCCTTACCAGAGTTATTTTACCTTTTTTTCACAACCTAACACCTCACAGGTACCTAGTCAATAAACATCAGAAGGAAGGAGAAAACCAGCTAATGCTGTGAAGTTTAAATGTGACAAAAGTTAACTGAATCACATATTTCAGATAACCGCATTAAAAAAAATAGAGAGTTGAAAGCATTTCATTTAACTTTATGACCTCTTTTTTTTTTTTTTTTTTGGCACAATTTAAAAACTAAACCAAAGATACCGAAGCCTAAATTACCAACATTTTCATGGACATACAACTCCAGGGTGTTTCATATATTCAAACCTGAACAAATGCTGAAATGAAATATATTACAAAATTATTACACGATCTCATACAAATTAAAATGCAGCTCTTGGAGAAAATTCAATTCTCATACTACCCAATATATAAAACTGAAAAATCTGCTTACAACAGAAAATGATGAAGAAATAGAATTTTAACCTTTCACAATGCATAACCAGGGAAATATTCCTGCTTGGGAAAATCAGGATTGACAATAGTAACTCTTTAGCTTCTTTTTAATGCTGAATTTTTGGTCACTTGATTCATAAAACAAATTGAGTTCCGTATGTAAAACTACTTCCTTTTTTTTTTTTTTCTTCTGAGGGATTTGCATCCTTTGGTAGCTTGGAAACTCTTTGAAAGACCACCACCAGATAACATGACTTAAAACACCCCTACAAAACTAGCAGGATGCATCATGCTTCTGAGCACTACTATGTATGCTCGCTCTCAACATAAACTTTGCTAGCAAGGGCTGTCCCACAAGGAAAAAGGCTGAAGTTCATCAACACTGAGTACTAAGCTTTAATTAGCTTTTAAGACACAAAAGCAGATCCAAAAATCTTTTTGATAAAAAGTAACGTGTTGGTCTTCTCTAAGATGCTGCAGCACTTCAGGAATAATCTAGTCTAATACATGCACATATATTGTTATGTTCCTATTCAGTGTATTTTAATTCTTCTCTAGCCAATCATATAAACAGTGTAGCAATTTGCCTGCTCCATTAGGAGAAGTAGAAACTTCAATAAGAATACAGAAAGCACTTCAGCAGACCTATGTGCAAACCCACCCATCAGTAAATCTTACTGTGGGCTCATATTCAGGTGATATTACACTCTTCTCATGCTTCCCAGGGCATCCAGAAAAAGCACAAATAAAGTCATATTTGAATGTATGTGAGTGCTAATAAGGGAGTTCCAGTCATATCAACAACAAAGATACATGAGTAATAGTCCAAGCTACAAAGCAGATACAGAATTAATTAACATGTCTGAACCCCATTAAAGAGATCTGTCTAGGTGGCTACATGGGTTATGAAACTGGCACTAATGAAGATGAGACCACAAGGAAAAAAGTACTTTTTCCCTAGACCTAAATGAAGCTGTAATGCAAAATGAATTTGGGAACATTTCTCTTTCTTACTTCAAACTAACAGAATAATCACATTAGGAGATTAGTTTAAAAATCTATGTCGTTTCTCCAAACAACATTTAACATGCTTTTCTACTATTACCTGGCTTGTTCCAGTAAGACGATGACCTGTACAATATATGCTTATGACATAAATAAAAGTGGAAAGATTTAACCAAATGCCCTTAATTCAAAGCAGAAAATTATTTTGGAATACAGAAACAAATCACTGTTTCTAGGTTCAGATCTACTAATATCTCTGCAGAATATAATAAAATTAAGACAGCTATCTGGGCACTGTGACAATCCCAGTTAAAAACCTGCCTATTTTGCAAAAAAAAAAAAAAAAAAAAGACAATAATTGATTTGAAAAATATTGCAAATTGTTTTCTAAACAGTAACAGAGAAAGCCAACAGTACAGGAAAAAATGGTCACTTATTTCTTATGGGGAAATTACAGAGGCCAACCTACAGCTTGTATGGGATGCTGGGATGGTAAGGACTTATGTGTCTGCGTATGGAAAAATGAAGAGTCACTAACGTATCTTTGCGTGTCAAAGAAGTGTGGTAAATCTCTTGTGCCTCCATTCCGGTAACTCACCATTAGTCTCTGCAAACATACTTGGAAACTCTGAAACAAGTCACTCCTGGGGTGGGAGCTTTTCTCTGGAGTCACAGTCTGTTGACAGAAACCACCAACTGTCATGGTAAATGAAACAAATGGGTTGGATTTCTCAATGAGAAAACAACAACCCTCAGGACAAAACTAGTAGGAAAAAACTCTCCATTACTTAAAAAAAACACTAAGTAAAAAAAGTGCCAAACACTGAACAAGACACAGGTCCCTGAAAAGGCAGAGCAACACCATTTTAGGGACAAACATGCCACTATGTAAAACCTCTGAGCTGGCTCACGATTGACAGAAGTAGCACCTGATCTTCACGGATACTCCATACCTAGTGGGGTTTTGTTTGGTTTATTTTTAATTGTTATTATTACAGACTTCACAGTGCAGTGTAGACATAATATGACTGTCCCTTGATAGGACGGATATGATTTATGCAAACAGCTGAGGACACTCATGTACAGCAGCAGTCTGGGCAAAACAATCACAGAGGTACACATGCATATGTAGGCATGCATTTGTGCTGGGACAAGTACAGAAAAAGTTCACAGCTACTATACAAGGACAGAAGTCTTTGGGTCAGGAAATTTTTTTGCTTCATTTCTGAGAGAAGAAGGAATCAATAAAAGAAGTCTCAAGTCAAAATTACCAAATTCGACTCCATCTTGAGTTAAGAAACAAAGACACAAATGTATGGGTATGAGAGATGTCTTAACAATCAGCATTTCTGGAGACTCCCAAAAATTAAGTGGTCCTTCCAAACCCTCAGAAGAATAGTTCCAGCTGGCAGATGTCCATGTACATAAAGAAATTCATCCTCCTGGAGAGGGAAAGCCATCGAAGACTTTGGGAAGGAGGGGATATATGTGCCCCAACAAGCCTTTTTTTCTCCCACAGGATTACAGAAGAGGCCAAGGTTTCATTAAAACCCCAGCTGGAAATGGTAATTCAGCACCACCTGTCACAGCCCCACTGGCACCCTCACTGACCTGCCCAGCCTCAGCTGCTGCCTCCACAGCCCATTCAGCACCAGGAGCCCCAGGGAAGCTCAGGCTTCTGCTCCCAGACCTGGCTTAAGCTTCAGTACCATGCCTGCCTCCAGCCCTGCACGCCTCTCCTCAGACCTGCGTTATTTGTACTCTTCTGCCCAGGCCTGTCTCCACCTCATATCCTTTTGATCCACACAGGACAGACCCAGGCTGTGGGTGACCATTTCATCACCCAGGCACATGGTGTGACTTAGGGCTGTCCTGTGCAGGGCTAAGAGTTGGACTCTATGACCCTTGTGGATCCTTCCAACGCAGCATATTCTGTGATTATGGATTTTTCCACGTCTGGGACTGCTCACGGGTCCTACTACCAGCCCCCAGCTTTGCCACACTGCTCAGGCCCCATGGCACCAGGTGTCCTGCTGGTGTGGGCACTGCCTGTGCTGGTGGCACCCTCACGTCCCTTCCCAGCCTCCCTAACAGAGAAGCTCTGCTCATGCTGCCCCCAAGTGCTGTCGTTTAACAGTATGCACAAAAATATTACAAAAGAGGAAATCACTATTTTTAACAAAGTATTTTTTACTATTTTAAGACCACCTAGTGTGATCCAAACTCACCTCTTAATAAAGAGCACTGTGCCAAAAAACAGTCTTCAAAGTTTTCTCCAGTCTCCACACAGAGAAAACTCAGGTCCAATGTGGTGTTGGTACTAAAAATTGACATAACCAGAGACTACTAAGGCAAAGCTGATAAAATTAGCACAGTCAAATCACAATGACTAATACATTCTGTGTCATCCTGTTCTTCATTCATTACATTTTTATATTTTCAGAAACTGCGAAGCCCTGCTGCCTTTTAGAGCTATGCTTTGTTCTTCAAACCTAGACCAATACGTAAAAAAGTCACCTACGATACGCAGCTGGAGAGGCTGGGAGGGGAAATGGGGAAGACAGGAAAACCCAAGAATCTGTATTTCCAGAGAGGAAAGCAGGCAATATAACATAGACTGAAATAGTAGTTCATTTAGGTGTCTTATACAACTAACTTGTTTGTTTGAGGCTTTAAGAATGCTTTGGCCTTATCAACTCCTATTTGACTTTCTTCTCCATGAAATAGATACGTTTTTGTGGTTTCCAGTATTTTTTTATATTTTCTTATGGTAGAAAATAGGTATTTAATTGACCTGAGAACAGCAAGAACTACTACGCAATGTAATTTTTGTTTGTAAACTATCAGGTTCTAAAGGAAAGGGTTTCTGAGAGTAACTTCTTAGGAGATGTTAACAGTCTGCAGCTTGACCAATTTGGGAAGTAACAGTTTTTTCAAAACCCAGTAAAAAATACATCTGTTCAAAATACATTAAACAAAAGTTGCAAATGGTGCTACCCACATCAGTCACCTAATGCTAAGAGTATATACCCTACAGTACTCTTGTATTAACCTCTGTAATTGAACTAGTAATAATCTGATATTTGAAATAATAGTATTTCTAATTTTCTTACCTTAAATCCATTACTATACATCAAAAGACATGAACAAGACCATAGCTCAGTTAGCGTACAACCTTGACAACATTTACAGCTAGAAAGATGTTATAACATTACACTGTGATAAATATTAATGGAAAAGGAAAATTTTTACCATCTGAAAGTCAGACACAGCCAAATGTAAAAAAATGGTTTTAATAATGAAAAGGATTTTGATGGGCACAAACAAGATGTTCACTGGAAAGAAAATAAGGTAAAGAATTTAGAATACTTGAAGTAACTACACTGAAGAGCTTATATCCAGATTTCAAAACAAATCCATGAACAAAAAGCAGTTTTAAAAGGCATTACAATTTAGCAATATGACAAAATGTCACCCATGTATTTATGAGATGTCAGAGGAAGAAAAAATAACCACACTAAGCCTTGAACTGATATTCTGACCTAAACAGCACACTAGGTTTCACAGCAATTATGAAGGCCACATTACTAAAAGACAACGAAGTAAGAGAGAAGATATTATCAAAACTCCTCTATGAAATGTGCTAATCTAAACTCAGAACTGAGATACAGACCTTTTTTTTTCATTCTAGGCAGTAAGTTCACACCTACCTGGGATGCCCAGGACAATGCATTTTAAATTTAACCACCAGGGAAATTACTACCTCAGTTGGAGAAGATGGGAAAATTGGAAGAGGACTTGTGTGGTTTTTGTTGTTGCTGCTTTGTTTCTTTTTTTAATAAATTGATAAAATGGAAGGATACCAACTGGCATTGATAAAAGGAAAGCAGCAAGGGAAGGAAGATTAAAATAGAATTCCTCAAAGGAGGAGTACAGAACAGAAAACTGCTTGTAGTCTTATGGGGAAATGGGCATCCAGAGTTGATTGACAGGAGAGAGTAGCTTGTTCAAATGAATATAAGAATGAAATATATACATGATGACTCTTTACAAACAGGTTAAATGAGCAAGACAGAAGTAACTATACCTAATTTAGCCATTAATACATCTAGCCTGACAATTACATCAGACAGAACTTAACAATGTTTACAGACCATAATGAGTTACTAACAATATTCTGGAACTATCACCTTAGAAATCAAAGAAACACAGAGGGAAAAAAAAACCCTATAAACTCTCTTTTCTTCTCATAACCAAATAAGCAAGGATTTCTTTTCCAAAATGAATGTAGTTTAACATCTTAAACTACTTAAAAGTGGTCATCCTGCCTCCTTCTGTGTATCTTAGGAGTAGTACACTAGACCTGCAGAAAGAGATAAAAGGAATTCCTCCACAGTACTGAATGTTTTGTAAGTTTGGAATATTCTTACCCTGTATTGATGGAAATTATTTCTATCAGTGGATTCTTCCTAATCTTTGGCAAATCCAGTCTTGCTCCCCCCAAACGTTTTCCATTATCCTTTTTCTGACCCAGCAGTCTCACAGAATGACCTTCAAATTAAACAGAAAAAATGCAGTCATTACAAAGAACAAGCCTCCTCACAGTTGTTTTGATTTGCTCTTCTTCATAAGTAGTGTTTATATTTCAAAGACTGAAAATGAGAATGAGATGTAGTAATATATTTCCACCAGCTGGAGCATTTAAAAAGAGACACTGACAGGTAAAATAAATCATCTTAAAATGAGCAAATTATTTAATCCAATTATCTTTTCACACTTGCATTTGCTGTTTTATAAGATTGAAATTATCTAAGCAGTCTCATTTTCAGATTCTCTAGCAAATAACAACATAGCAATAATATTTAAATGAGTTGTATGGCAGGATCAAAAGACTGTTCCCAAAAATTTCATTCAAATCTAAATTAGTAGGTAATAAACAACTAAATACTTTTTTAGCTTATTATATGGAGAACCAACACATTTCAAGGTTACCTGACTGTCTAAGTCTGAAAGTGCTGCAAAGCATATCCTCACATGTCCATGGCTAAGCTGACTACCAAGATTTGCACATATTCCCCCCACGCCAAGACAACTGCAGGTCAGAAAACTGCCTCACAACTACTTTCCTGAAGCCATTAATATTCAGAGAGTAAAGTACAAATAATTTCACCAACTGTCTACAACATCAGTCATACAACGACAAGTCCTACATTTAAAGAGCACAAGTGACAGGGTTTGCTGATATTTTGAAGCAAGAACTAACAATGAGGAATCAAAACAATGGTGGGTGATATTGCATAAGGTAGTCTAAAGTGTTCCCAAGTTATAATTGTAATACTTGTATCATTTACACCCAAAGCCTGGAACAGGCAGGTGAGAGACAGCAGGTGAAAGCTAATGGTAGATACCTGAACAGAGCTGGAAAGCAACAACTCAAGCTGGCAGAGAAAGCATGTGTCTGTTGAACCTGGAAAGCTCCCTGATAGTAAACCCTACAGCTTCAACCTGCTAAATATTTTAGAAAAGAAAAAGCTAACTCTAAAATAGGAAGGAGGTGAGAGGAATGCATAAAACTATAAAGTACTTTATAAAGTGAAGAGTTGAGCTACATCCAGCACAGCAAAGCCTACAACCAATTCAAATCAATTCAAAGCTGTGTTACACTGAAGCTCCTAACTTATGTTACCAACAGCTATTTCCAAAATTAATTCCTTCATCAGTCAAAGCCTTTCTTCACTGCATGTTTTGAGAAGTCATAAATTAATTTTTGAATAATGTGGCATTCATGCTTTTAATATATTTCCTTGATATGGCAACAATGCCTGGAAAAGACCCAACTGCTTCTAGAATAACATACCCGTCGAGTTTTGTAAAGATACATAAAAATTCTGAATCAAAAATGTGATCCAATGAACAAGTGAGCAGGACTGACCTGATAGCATAAGGGTTAATACCAATAGGAGGCATAATAGTTAATGGTTAATACTGACAGAAGACATCATAATGTCAACAGGAAACGAAAGGCATTACTTCTGCAATTGCATTTGACAAAAATTTCATTACATCCTGTGGTGAATTTAGTAATATGATGTTTGAGCTATTAGCATTTGCTAAATTACTCACTTCTACCTTTTCCTTAGAATAACACCAATATCCTTGTCTCACAATACCATCAGTTATTTTCCAATCTAATGCTTCATTGAGGAGTTGCAAGCATGGCACCATTTTATTTACTCGTATAACAAAAGTGAGTACCTTAAACAGGAAACAGAGAACATTCTTTTTTATATTTCTTATTTCTGTAGTTTATTTGGAATAAACCAGTTTATCCATTTTTTAAATATTCAGCCACATTGCCCTATTAAAGGTGTATTTAAATTTTTGGCTGAAAATACAGTGGAATGATTCGCAGTAGTCTTAAAACTTAACAAGTTACCCAAAATTTAAAATTCACACACTTAAAATTGGGGTCAAACCACCATTCTTAAGTTTAAAAAACAAAATGAAAACAACAAACCACAAAATCAACCTGCCCCCCTCCCCAAGTAATATCTCAGAGCGCAGAATCAGGGAGGCCTCATCTGCTCAGAACACGGACCCTCACAAGGAGAAGCCACGGGAGTTACTGCTCTCTAACAGGAATTTAGCTCATGCTCTCCCTTTCTCATACAGAGAGCATTACTCAAACAGGCAACCATCCCCAAAAACACCTCAAAAGATTAGGCCACTCTCCAGATAGAATATAACTTAGAGGGAGAAAAAGACTGAGCTTCTTCTATCATCAGAGGCTTCTTTTATCCAGGAAAGAAACCCCAGCTCTGTGACCCTCTCCCACATGATCCACTGAATGCTAACACCCACCCCAACCCTGAGCCTGAGCTCAGGAGATCTGTGGCCTGGCAATCAAATACTGCAGCTTATTGTCACCTAAAATACAGTTCCCATATTAATATGAGGCTTGTAAGACCTCGGGAGTACTCAAGAATAACAGCATGCCTGCACTTTTCAGTCCAGACACCAGAGGCTAAAAAAAATCCCTCTAGTGGGACTTTTAGCAGAGAGTTTAATGCTTCCAGAAAGCAAGCAGCACATGCACTTCCAACTACTGTGACTTGTGTGGCAGGCACACTTAATTATTTTTCTTAAGAAGAAAACTCCCTCAATTACAGTATTTGTGACCTTAAATCCTTTTTCCCCTACTCCATACAAGGACTATTTTGTTTCATTTTAAGCAGTCACTAAAGCATCTGTTTACAGAATTGTTACTATTAATAAAACACAACTTGATAAACACTGAATCATGCTTTTTCACATGCTGTAAATCTTTTTTTCTTCATACTTATTTCAAGAAAACTTAAAAATAAATATTTTGCCATCTTCAACCAGGAAAAGGCTAAATAACTTTTTTTTTTGATTGTCTAAGCAGCACTATTAAGCCCAGACCAATACCAAGTTTAACAGAAAAGGTAGTAATTTTAAATCTCATTCATGACCTCCTATCAAAGTTTAGAATGGGACAAAACACTGCAATTAAGCTTTACTTCTAAAGCATTTTATCTGATTAAGTTTCCTTCTCTCTAACTTTACAGGTTGCATAACTTACCTAAGCAAGGCAGGTGTCCCAAACTAAAAGGAGTCTTTCTTTTCATGTTTGTTTTGTTTCTTCTTTTTGTTTGTTTTTTTTAAGTTTTGTACAACATTTTTGAAAACCAAGTTAATCACAAGTCTATTACCATAATGATGAATGCTCCATCTCAGAAATCAAACAAACACCACTCCTTTTTTGAGGGCCCACTCTACAATGCAAGCTTTGAAACACAGCTTAAAGACAGACAGACAGACAGACAGAGTCAGGTTAGATAGGAAAGCCTAAACGATCTACGCCTACTAACTGCTTCTGCTATAAAAATAACTTTTCTACTTCCACATAGTCTAGCAGCAGATAAAATTCCATTAAGAAAAAAACAAAGCAAAACCTGAAAAAGTTAATTAGTTGTTTAGGTCATGTTTCAGAGCAGATTTTCACTAATTAGTAGATCATTGATACAGATTACAACACAACACTATGTACTAACCAAGTCCAGCAAGGACACTTGCAGAGCAGAATCACTCACAGCAAGTGCAAATGAAATCAAGCTAGGAACAATTTAAAATGAATCAGAACTCTCTAGTTTTCAGAACTGTTTAATATTAAACTCATCTTTACATAGCAGTCAGTAGATGCAATTCACATTACTTGCCACTATCTGCAAGAAGGAGGAGGCTGCAATGAATTAATCAGTACATTAAATCCTATTGTTAGTCTAAAAGAGGGCATTTAGATGTGTCTAGTTTGATAATTCAGCACACAAAATGAAAATATTTTCAAGGTATTTATTTTCACTTGTTAAAAAGGACACAAAGAAGTAGCACAGTTTTAATTGCATGTACACGTACCTTTAATCATAAATGCATGTGCTTCAGGATTGATGGAGAAGGCCCAATCTTGAAACACAAATATATGTTATGTTGCCATAACAGGTAATGGAATTTCTTTGTCATAAGATTACAGCATTAAATGTCCTGTGAACCTCAGGCTACCATCAGATCCCTGTGACCTAGAACCACAGAGGCATGCTGATGCTATTGGAGCAAACAGATTCACATGGGACTGGTACTTTCCTAGTTTATTACAAGAATAAGTCAGGGGGAAGTGGCCTGGCTTAGTAAATTTGAGCAAACTTTACCTGGCTATCAGTGTCATATCAGATACTCGTAGATCTATACTATAATAGCTTCACTGTGTCCATAGGCTGGCATCCCACAAGAACTGCTGGGAAATTATAACTGCTTGAAAGATGGAAGAGGGCACCCATTGAGGGTCCCTCCTGATCCCTGCACACTCCACTGGAGCTATACAGTGAGACTCTGAAACACAACTCCCAGCCAGACACAGATTTCTTAGCGATTAGCTTCCAAGTTCAGTGCAGATATCTCAAGCAGCTCAAAACCACTATTTTACAGAAAATCCTCAAAGATGCAGGAAACCCCAGCCTTGGCAGCAACAATTTCTATTGTTTTCTGCTTGTTCTGTTACCCACTCTTTCCCTTTCCCAGTTACATCACTGTGCTTAGAGGTTATTCACCATTTCCTGAAAGACGCTTTTTTTTTTCCCCTCACAGCATGGCTGCCAATGCACTGTTCTGCACTTCTCAGATGTCTCTCACCAACCTGTCTGATCTTCTCCAGCATCTTTAGGGAATAGGATTAAGCACTATTTCGTGTACTCTTGCACACATTTCCTCCTACCACTGTTTGGTTCTTAATGAATAGAGTTTCCTTTTCTCAAGGTTAGCACTGGAAAAAATAGCACTTAGGAGCAGTGTAGCTAAGGAAAGGAAGGTAAAAGCATATGAAGGGAAAACAAACTAATACATTTCTTCAAAGAAAAATTAAAGGGAGAACTGTAAAGAAGAACCAAAAGCAGTCATAAAGATTGAAAGAAGCATCAAGCAAGGGCAGACCATGAGCTCCTCTCCCATCTTTTCTCCCTGCCCTGCAGCACAAACATGCTGTCCCACAGCAGACATGACTGATTTCAAAGGAATTCCCAAGCTCCCCAGAGCAATCACATGCTGTCAGACACACACAAGTGCAAAAACAAGGACACTAACTGGTTTAGGATTCTGCTGTGTGGCTGCGCCTACTCAAACCAACCCCAGCTGGCCAGCAGCACATTGGCATCCCTGAAATCATCAGTGCCATTTCCCGTCTCAAGTAAATTCAAGGAGCAAAGAAAAGCCAAACCTAACTGAAAGGTGTATGCCCTGCTCCTGATCAAGCAACTAATATGAATTATTCCTCTTCTAGATCAGTGAAGATGGGAATGTTCTGTAACAGTCAAACCTCCTCATCTGGTGTAGGCAGGAAAAGGGAATAATTCAGACTAATGCTGTCAGAGTTACTGATCTTTCCTTGTGTGTCACTGCATCATGCTTTGGGCCAGGCATCCAGTCCTATTAGGATGCTGACAGCAGGTGGTATGTTTGATTCAGTCTCTGCATTCAAAACTCTTTCATAAAAAGATTGCTTTCCACCCTATACGAAACCAAAAACTTCTTAGAAATGTGCAGGCATTACTAAGCATACAGCACGTTTGTAACTAGCTTGAAATACAGAGCACTAAGCACTGCACTTGGAATTAACATCCAACAGTAATACTGCTTTGGAAGACTCTGGAATGTGAGTGTCACACCACTGAAGACAGGAGCTTTTAAAAATTCATTTAATGTAATTTCAAAAACAAGGCAGTCAGTAGAAAAGGTCCACATTACTAAAATTCATACACCCCTTTCTCTCCATTAAACATGCAATACCTCTTTATTCTTGGTATGTCTCCAGTGTATGACTCAATCACAACAATATCTGTTCGCACTAAAACCGTACTGTACAAGAAGTCATACAGAAAAAGAGATAACTATTAACAAGGAATTACTGTCCATGTAAAAATTTCACCAAGTTAAATTAAGGATATGAGTATTCAAGAATATTTTTGACATGTCCATGGTATTTTCCTCTCTCACAGCAAAAGCACTTGAAATGCCCTATTGCTTTTTTTTCAGGATTCAATAGCTTCACCCTACTTATTTTGAGATCATGCAATGTTATTGTCTTTCTGAAAAAGTACCTGAACACTAAATCTCCTGTGAGCTCAAAATGCCAGCCACAATTCCACAGCTCAGAAGGACAATACTAAGAATCGACTACAGGAAGAGTTCCCCTGACCCTCTGTCCTCACCTCTCTGTGAAGAAACGCATTTGATTAGGATCAAAGATTCTGCTCAAAACCTCAGGAGGTCTTGGAGGAAACTTCCAAGGGAAAAGACATTTTGAATCAGATAAGCCAGGCTGTATTATGAGGAAGGGAAGTGCTAAAAGCAGGATTGTCAGAGCCAGCTGCAGCAGCACAAGCAACTTGCCTAATGTTTTGGGGTGTGCAGGCTGAACAGAACAAATTTAGCCTTAGAGTGAAAGGCTGAGCTGAACTTCTCACTGTGTGCAAAATCACGAGGTACTCTTTACATTTACCAGCCACGAGGATTCTCTATCCAGGTGAGTCTAACCTATGTGAATAGGACAGAAAAATATGGATGCTGTAAGACAGTCATTCACTCAAAGTGTGGAAAAGAGCACATATGGGTCTGGAAGAAAGGGCACCTTTTCCATGCATATCAAAGGCTCATTTAACAATGAGCAATCACAATTGTGCTACTGAGATTTTCAATCTGTTTCCCCTCAATTGCTTGTTTTCTTCTTTTGTGGCACTATTTAATCTCCCACCCAGTTTCTGTGAGCTACTTAAAAAATAAAGTCATAACAATGACAGTTATAATGAGGATACTCAGTTCTATCAGATTTATAAATTAAATCAATGAAATAACTACACTGAGAAAAATAATTACAAAACTTATCTGAAGTCCTGGATCATCTCTCACACCTAATAGTCCCTGCATGCACAAAAGCATTTGAACAGACACCGCAAAAACAGCAATAAACTTTCTTGTAAGAGCAAAAAACAATTGATGGTAAAGAAATCTCTTGCCACAGCAGGAACGATTTTAATGTTCAGCCACATCATTACTGATGTTTTACAAAAGCAATTAAAATCTGCCTTTGCATAAACAGGTTCTCCACAATTACTGTGTGTTCCTCATCATGCTCTACATTTTTATTTAAATTACAGTCTACAAAGCTAAACTCTCCAAACTGATAATGCCACAGATCATGGTACTACTATCTGGAACTCCTCAGTACCCTTCAGTACATGACACTTTTAGCAAGCAGTCAGAAAGGGGCAATCAAAATGCAACCTGGTGCTCTCACTGAAGCATCTGGCTGCATGAAAAAACCTTTGTTTAAAAACTGTGCAGTGGGACACCTTCCAGCCAGGTTCTTTATAAGTCAGTGCTTGCTGTCAAAGTAGTTCTTAAATAACAGAAGGGGGGAAAAAAAGCTACTTGTTTAAGTAATGATACTCTTTCTACCCACAATGCTTTGATGACAACAAAAATTTTATAATTTTGTTTAAATAGGAGTATCTCCAAAATTTCCAATCCAGGGCACATGAAACAGAGGCAGGTGACATGTACCACATTATGCCATTAACTTCAGTGACTGATACATACAAATGAGCGATGGGTGAATCTTTTAATCAAAGTCATGGCCCCAGGTTACTGACTCACTGTAGCTCTGGGTATTGCCCACCGAAAATATGATTTCAATCCCATGCAACTTTTTTAAGTCTGTCAAACACACAGCACAAGTTCATAGAATCATAGAATTCTTAGTTAAGGGGTTGGAAAGGACCTTAAAGATCATCCAGTCCCAACCCCTGTGCCATGGGCAGGTACATTTCTCACTAGACCAGGTTGCTCAAGGCCTTATCCAACCTGCCTCAAACACTGTTTTTCCAGTTAATGCCTTTACTTTTCCACAATCTCAGTTTAAAAGACAATTCTACCTCCTAGAAATAGCATGAGGGACATCGTACTGCTCCCAGGGTGTGTGGAGGGGGCTGCAGGGGCCTCTGTGAGGAGAGGCCAGGGCTGCCAAGTGCCAGTCCAGCTGGCTCCACAAGCCCTGCCACAGGGCACAGTGGAGAGTCACAGCTGACACAGGTGTAAGAAAGGGAAAAACACTGCCTGGCAGCAAGGAAAGAAGTGTGAGGGAAAGCCCTGAGATCAGCAAGGTGAGAAGAGGAAGAGGAGAAACAGAAGAAGGAGGTGGTGCTGCGAGCAACCCATTGGATTCCCCTGCAGGCACTGGAGAAGAGCACCGCGAAGCAGATCATCCCCTGCAGCCTGCATGGGAGCAGGAGCCTGCAGCAGGGCTCCTGGCAGTAACTGCATGAAGCCTCTGGGGGACCTGCACCGGAGCAGCCTGCTCCTGACAGACTGCACCCCTGCAGAGGACCTGTGCTGGAGCAGTTCTTGGCTCCTCACAGCCCACAGGAATGCCCCAGCCTGGAGCAGCAGGACAGTGTGGGGAAGCAGAATCAGCACAGAGGGGCTGTATTGGGCTGAGCACAGCCTCCGCTCCCCATCTCTCTGCACCACTCAGGGGGAGGAGGTGGAGGAGTCTGGGATGAGAGATTGACGCTGAGCATGGGAAGAAGGGGGGCAGTGGAAGGCAGCTATAGTTTCTCACCACTCTGTTCTATTTTTAATTGGCAATAAATTAAATTAATTTCCCCCCAATCAAGTCTGTTTTCCCCATGATGGTAACTGGTAAGTGATCTTCCTGTCCTTAGCATGACCCAAGAGTGATCACATCTTGTTTTCTCCACTGCCCTCATGAGGAGCGGGAGCAAGAAGGCAGCTGGGTGGGGGTCTGGCAGCCAGACAAGGTCAACCACCACACAGTGAAATAAACAAAACAACCCACCCAAAACTGCCCCACTCACTCCCCCTTTCTATGTCCTTTCAAAGGAGATAGAAAAAGAAACAGGGCTTGATGAGGCCACCACCCTCCCTCTGACCCTCCTTAAGCTGCACTTTGGCACAAACAGTCAGTTTCCTGACTGGGAGCCAAATAATACTTTTCCTCAAATAGGAACTCCTGACTCCTCCAATTTTTATTCTTCATTTGGCCTGTCATCAGCTTAAGTCAAGGCTACTTTTCCCACTATCACAGAAATTGAAAAGAGACTATTTTATCCATTGTTACTAGCAGATTATAGTGAAATCAAGCAGCACATACAAGAACTGTTTAACATTCTGGCATTCATATACGTATATATATATGTGTGTATATATATATGTGTATATATATATACACTCACTCTCAGTGGATAAGTCCAAATTCTACATTTTAGCCTATAGATAATATAGGTACCGTTTATCTCATTTTCAAACAGACAGACACTGCAACTATCATGAATCCATAACTGCTAACCACATGAGGACAATTAAACAGTTTAGCAAATAATGGTCAATGTTTAAACTGGGAACGGATGGGCAACTTCACCAGACGGGTCAACGTGACTGAAACTGAGAAAGGTTATGTTAAGTATAAAGGGCTCAACCCTGAAGTAATTTCCTTCGGTTGTTTTTTATAATCAGGTCCAATGACCCATTGTAAAACTATGTTTTGTGAAAGCATTAGACAGACACAATATGGATTAAACTCAATTCAACCTATGTCCCTCATCTCCCTAAGGCCTAAGCTAAAAGCAGACTGTACACAAACACTCTGGTCCCACGCCTCCCACCCCCACAAACCCTTAATAACATGGGACTTGAGAGCATGTCTAGAAAGGAAGGGGGAAAGACCTAAATCTCCAAAGACCTAAATTCAAAGCCAGAAAAGAGGAATTGCTCCATTAACCAGCTAACATTTCTCTCTTAAAATACAGAACAAATGTATTCTCTTGCCTTCTGTAAACTGTCTACAGCCAAGCTTGTATACACACACAGGCTTTTTTTTAAGACAGATTTTAGAGCGATTCATAAAAAGCTGACTTGAGCAATCACCATAAAGACATTTTGCAGTTCCAACTAAAGACAAATCTTCAGCTTACTGGAGCATACTATAGAAACTGATAATCTCAAATAACTTTTATATTCTATACAGAAATTTTACTAAGTGATGGAACACACATCAATTATAGGGCTGTTCTCACCTAGCTCACAGACACCGCAACTCCTTAGCAACACTTTCCTAACATTCTATGTCATCATAACACCTTACTGGAAAACTAAGCACATGAGCGGGAATGGTGCCCTAATGTTGTAAAAATTGCTGTAATTCAGACTTCAAATTTGGGTAATGTGCAGATGAAGCAAGGCTTACGCTGTTAAATCAGAACCCTGCAGGACAAGACCATTCTGTTTATCAGGAAGACTGAGAGACACACTGGCTACACAATTGTGGCCTTCACTTTGAGAAACTAATTTCTGAGACTGTGAATGAATTATTTTGTCTAGTTCCTCACAGGCAGTATAGAGGTTTCAGATTATAAATTACCATATGATATGAAAAGTACATGAAGATGCCTCTAGTTAAAATATATCTTAGGACACAGTATAAATATTAATTAGACATGACCTGCATACAAATACTGCACTGCTATTGAAGACTGCTTCTGGAAGTGACAATTTACCTGCTAATTTACCTGCTAATTAGGAAATTTCAAAGATTCAATTCAACACTTGTGATAAAAGTTAGGATGGCATAAAAATGAGGAATCACTGAGCCTCTTAAAGGTCTCTCTCTCTCTCTTTTAGCTGTCAGTGCAACAACAAATGTGTACATCCTTCTTTTCCATTTTCTGATGAAGCAGGATAAAAAGATAAAGTCACATAAAAAGTGTTTATCAGAATTATCTCGATGGAAGGTTGGGAACTAACAATTACACTGTCTTCACACATACGTGGTGAAGACCACCACAAAGATATATTTCTTGAAACTACCATCTCTTGACCCAGCAGAATGGAATTGTTCTGAAAAGGTCTTCCTGACAATGCCCTTAAGATTGAGAAAAAAAATCTTGAAGAAACCCTCTTATATTTCATACAAAGAGTTCTAAATAATTCCAAGAAATCAATTTTCTTTAGGAGTACAGCAAGCTTTAAACCAAATCCTACAGGGAAGGCATTTGCATGAAAAACTAAAAAGATGGCTATTAGGAAAAACAAAAATGGATAAGGAAAAGAATTCTTTCTACAAACTTCCCCTTTTTGTAAAGTGTGTACTATAAAATTCAAGCATCCAAGAAAAAAATAAGGTACCACTTAAGACATGGGAAGTCAGGGAAAGCTAGACTTTTAGACTTAAAACTAGCATCAGGGTAACCTGTTTCCACCCCGGAATTTGGACAGAAAATCCAGACAACTCAGTTAGGCTGACCAATCTACAGAGCTGTCCTACAGAGAGCAGGCACTATGAAGTTCCATTTATTCAGTCAAACTTTATTTAGACATTCAATATATAGTATTTTTAAGCTTTCAATATATACATAACCACACTACAAGAGTATACCACCCATGCAACCTTTAGCTTTTCTTTAAAAAAAAGGGTGAAAAAATTTGTGTTGTTCAGCTATGACAGATACTCAACTTAAAAGTCACTGGTATAAGCTGGCTCTGAATTCCGAATTCATATTTGTCAAAATGTGCCACAACACCTCCATCTCCTGAAAGCATTAGCAGCTCCAGAAGCTGTCACCAACGATGTAGACTCATGAAAATAAAGGGTTACATTTCATTTGATCTTACACTAATTTAATCTTCTATTTATATAATTCTTCTTATTTATATAATAAAATATTCTAATCAACAGTCCTGTCATTCACAGTATTTTACTTCACTTGGATAATGCAAGTTCACAGTTAGACTCTTCATAAAACACATGAAAAAGAGCTTCACTTTCTTCTCCATTAGTAGATGGTTCCAAAATACATAAAATAATGCAGCTTCTTTAAGTAAATTAAAGAAATATAAGTAAAAGCTCCTATTTTTATGGCTGGCTTTTACCTAAGTAAGCCATTATCATATACTATGATCTCTGCCAACTTCATTCTCCTTCCAATTGTAATTTTACTGTCACAGATGGGTTACAGTTGTCAAGGACCTCTGGAGATCACTTTGTCCAACCTTCTCACTCAAGGAGGGCCACTGAGAGCCAGTTCCCCAGGACCATGTCCACAGTATTTGAATACAGCCAGGGATGGAGTCTCTATCACCTCCCTCAGTAACCTGAGCCAGTGCTTGGTCACCCTCACAGTCAAAATGTGCTTCATGGTGGAACCTCCTGTGCTTTTTTGTGCCCATTGCCTCTGGTCCTGTCTGTGGGCACCACTGAAAAGAGTCTGTCTCACTTCTCTTTGCACCCTCTCTTCAGGTATTTATATACTTGGATGTGATCCTCCTCCCTGAGCCTTCTCAGGCTCTCCTGTGAGGAGAAATGATCCAATCTCAGTCTCTTAACCATCTCTGTTTGACTCTCTCCAGTATGTCAATGTCTTCTCAAAACAGAGAGCTGCTTTTTGTTCATTTTTTTTCCAATAAAATTTCAGAAATCCTGCGTTCCATTATCTTTCAGGAAATCTCTGATGGAATTGGCACAATGTATGGAATTCAGCAGCTCACTTTCTCCTAATTCAAATCGCTTTTAGAAAGCTAGAAAGGAACAAAAATCTTTCCAAAAATTCACACATTTTAAAGTTTAAATGTTTATTAACATTCCTGTGAACATTATTTTCCAGCATTATATCAATGTTTAAAATGCAATCTAAAAATCCATTCAGTGAAAATCATTATTTTAACAGCTGCTACCAGATTATTTGTACTCTTTCTAGTCATACAACAGTCAGTCACCATGACCTGAGTAATTATGTTATCAAAAAAGCAGTAATATCTGGAGTCAGTTTAAATATTACAAAGCCCATCTTTATAAAAGGAGGGCATGCTGACCCAGGTTATCATCTTAGTCCCTTAAGAACAAATACAATTCAGAAAAAAGCAGATAGGGATCTGAAATACCGTTATAAAAATCATTAGGCATCCTCATTTCCAACATATTGTCATGAAGACCATGATGTTTCTGGGAAAATAGTTTAGCTTATTAAATAAAAAATATGTACTGAATCTATTTCCCATTTTTTTGTATGGTAAAGTAGGTTGTACCCCCCAAAAATAGATGCCATAAGTTAAGGACAATCTGGGACAAATTTTGGTTGGGAGTACATAAATGTACAGTTTTCTCTCCTGAAAGCATTCAAAGCAACATGAAATCTTAAGGCCTTCAAACCACAAGGCCTAGAAGCCTTACACCACAGTACACAATTTTGTGATAGAAGGTTTTTTTCCTTTTAAAAAATTGCAGTGCTTTAAACTTTCATACTGTAGTTCCAAAAAAATCATATTCCAGCATTAAAGTTACTGACAATGTCTTGTGGACTAGACACTTGTTTATACTGAAAGTACAGCCAATTAAACTAAACCATATAATTTAAACCTTCATGGAACAGTAATTTTTATGGCCTGATAAGTAATGGAGACAAACTTAGGTAACCCAGGAAGACCCAGACAAAGACATTTATTTAACAGCAAATGTTTACTGGTCAGGCTGCAGAAACAATACTGGTTTTTTCCCTCCTTCACTGCAAAGTACTAAGAGTACACACACGAACAAAGCCAGAGAGAACAAGGAACACAGTTACAAAAGATCATTAAACCAGAAAATAATTTATCTGCCCTGCTGAGATGAGCTAAGGGAGGTAAGCCAAAACATGGGAAAAGAAGAAGATACCAGAGAACTAAAAAAAAGAAAGTAGAAGAGTAACACTCAATTAAGATAGTGCAGGAGCTTTGTACAATACACCAACCTACACTGATGAAATGATTTCTTGAAGTCTCCCCTTGACCTATGAAACCAACAGCCCACAGAGGTCCTGACAGAAAACATCCCTGAAATTATCACTTATACAAAGCATACATGACAAAGTACAGCACTGCCCAAACATTCAGCTAGAGCACAAAGCAAGTTTTAGGCTGAAAAAGACCACAGCAGCAGCACTTCTGCTAAAGCTTACATGTTTCAGGCTAGCTGAAATTAGTTCAAGTGTGATGCTTACCTTTAATAGTTTCCTCCACAACTTCTACTACACGATCTATCTGCTGAACCTAAAAAAAGTCAGAAGGTAAATACCTAAGTAGTCAACAACTGGACATACTTTCATATTAACTAGTGTTTCAAGAGTGTCTTCTTCTGGATTAAGGGGGAGTAAAGAACTTTGGGCTGTGTTTTTAGCCAGTTTTTATCTTCTGTGGATCTTGGTCAATCTGCCAAAAGGAACTTTAAAATTAGCCACCCAATTTAAACCAAATTTTGTCCTCAAAAATGGCAAGCTCCCATAAGTTTGGCAAAAATCACCAAACAGCTAGAAAAGGGTTCAGGCTTTAAGTGCTGATCATGGTCTGTGACAGGCAATGGTGAACCAGGCACTCAGCACTGTGTGGCTCAAACAGCCAAAGTGCTCCCTCACCCCAGTCTCCACAGAAAAATAGTGCATGGTAGAGAACACAACAAAACACGACATTGCCAGGGCAGAGTATAGGGGAGACAATTAATGAGGTACTGGAGGGGAAAGACACTGGAATATAGGAAGAAATTAAAAATACTGTTGTGAAGTTTAAGAGAACAAGACATTCTCCTGAACTTAATGCAGGCTGTGTTTGGAAATGGAGAGAAAAGCCCTCATGCTTTTCACAACATAGAATAGTATTTAATGATCATCATATAACATCTGCAACAAAAACAACGAATTTATGTTTTAGTGTTACATTTTCACCAAAATTCACCAATAAAGAGATAAATAGTTAATTATGTCTTAATAGATATATTAGTCCTTATTTAAAGTCAAGGGCCAACACACTGTAGAGATTTTGGCATATAAAGTAGAATGAATCAATATGAACACTGCAAAATTAAACACTCAGGAATTCTTGAAGCTGAGATTCTTTCCAAAGCTTTCATCCAATTCACCTATTCTGTGTAATTCTACTATAGATATTTACATACAATGCAGGAAAGCCAACTTGTCACATTAAGTTAGTTTGTAACTTTTCCACCATATTACTTTTTTAAGCACTGCTTCTCTAAGATGTATATTACAGCAATTAGATTTAGTATGATTTTAGCAGTCTTTTCCTTGGAGTTTCTTTTCCAGCTTGTTCTCAAAACAAGCAGAAAAGCACAAGTTGCAAAGGCTTCAAGAGAAGAACCTGGTCTGCAACAAGGACCCTGGAACTTGGATCCCTTGTATCAAAGCCATTAAGTCTCTGTGCCCTAAACCACTGAGTTTGTCATTTCCTGTAAATACAAGACTGCACAATCTTGTCTACTTCACATTCACTTTTCCAATCTGTCTAACAGAAGTTTAAAAAAAGCTCACCTACAGTTGGAGTCCGATTTTAAATTCCCAGCTGAAGTCAGTGGGAGTCAGTTCCTTTCCCTGTCTGGGTGTTGGATCAAGACTATGTAAAAGTATTTTTCTTTTTATTTTTTTACCTTTTGAAATACAGCCTTTTAAAATAGAGATGTCCACCATTTCAGATTTTTGAATACAGTATAGTAGTTATGATTTCTAGAAATTGTTATAGTATTGCTAATATCTGCATTTTAATAATTTTATTGAAAAATATATATATTTAAATAATTTTCTGAATCACAAGCATTCACATAACAGACATACATCTCTAGCAATCAGCTTGTGAAGAAAGCACACATAAGCAGTTGTATGGAACACATGCATATTTACATACTTTTGTACATATCCATTTTGGATATAGTTTTAAAAGTTATGACTCAAGATGTTGAACATATATACTTCCTACTTAATGTTTAAAAAATAAATATAAAAAATCCACGTGAAAATAGAAGTGTACACATTTAAAACTACACTACAGACAGGGAGAAAAGTCTGTGTTATATTACCTAAAACATTATTGCTATATGTCTCAGTACTAGACTGTTTAAGTTCATAACCATTTTAATCATTTAAAATATGAGAAATCTGGGTGGTTCATAACCTGAGCCAAGTACTTTCTGCATTGTCTGTCTGAGGAATTTTTGCATTGCTCCAAATCCCCTGTTGAATAAAAACAGAAAAAACCCACCAACCATTATATTGCATCTTCATGTTATTGGATAAATTAAATTATTCTCAATATGTCTGTCAAGAAGATGGCTTATGCAAGTAATTAAAATTATAGGTCTGAGAGATAATGAGATCTGCACCTAGAAACGGATGTTTGTTCTGCCGTACATGTTATTTCCCACATTAAATATTTTTCATTTGAAATTATTGGAAATTATTTGGCTAAAGCCCCAAGTGCTCAAGAAGAAAATGTGGAATGCTTCCAGTCTGCATTTATGAAGATAAAAGTATCTTAGAAAATGTGAGGTGAAACTAAAGCGAGAAAAGGGAAAGGTTTAGAAGATTCTTATTTGGAAAAAAAGGTGGGGGGAATGAAAAAGGAAAAAAAAAGAAAAAGACAAAGTCATAGTACTGAAATTTTCTTGCTATATAAAAGTCTGCTGGATTCTTTTCCTCACATCTCACTAACCTTATGGATAATTCTGCTCTGGAGTGGTATCAAATATATGTGTAAACCTTCCGAGCAGAGCTCCAATAATGTCTCCATTAGGCACCAGGAAGTCCATGAAGCACAGAGACATCCTGGTGGTGTATGAAGGGACCAGTATCCCGCAACATTTCTTTGCAGTGTCTCAAAAAACCAGTGCCCCAGGACTGACAGCAGGACACTGCTGGGTGTGGTTAGTGTACCCCACTTGGCTCCACAGATCTTGTGGGACCTTGTTTGCAGCATAGCAAAGTACGTTTTGGACTTAATGTCCCCTTCAAATGGTTCTGCATTAGGATGTGAACAGAACAAGAGCTACAGACAGAACGGAGTTGACAGCCAAGTATAACTATGCAAAAAGGAAAAAAAAAAACCCAAAACACACAACCACCACAATTCAGGGCTGATGCAGAAATCTGGGCTGAGATTGGTATGGGCCAAGAGCACAGGCAAGGCTCATGAACCTATGAAAGAGTAGCCAAAGCAGGAAACTGGTGAAAAAGCAAGGATAAAGAGAGTTTTACCAAAGCATGAAGGCTGAGTTGAAACAAAGGCCAGAAAAAATCCTGGACCCTTCCTGCTGGGATCAGAGCTAGGCGTAAGTACAGCTCAGCAGTCATTTGTAATAACCCAGCACTGCCAAGCCCCCCACTAAACCATATCCCTAAGCACTACATCTACATGACTTTTATATACCTCCAGGGACGGTGACTCAACCATTCCCCTGAGTAGTCTGGTCCAATGACCAGGCATGACCACCCTTTATATAAAGAAATTTTTCCTAAGATCCAATATGAACACCCTAGGAGTGAGCATACGTATCTGTACATAGGTACTTGCAGTGAAACCATCTTTTCTTCTCATCTACGAAAAACCCTACACATTGATTCTCATTGACATAGTTAAGAAACAAAATGGTCACTACATAGATAAAATAATCTAGCTAAACTAAGTAGAACATGCTCTTTATAATCCTGAAGATTTTAACTCCAGTTCACCAACTCTCAGTTTCATCTCACCTTGTTAGGGATCTCTGCCAAATGCTGGATGTTAAAAGACTACTCAGCCTACCCCCTCTCTAAAGCCAGTAAGAGGGAAATCCACGGCTTCAAAAGGCACTTCAGGTCTTCTAAAAATCTAAATTATTTTAGAGATAATTATCTTCATTGACCATAAAAGAGAGCTGAGCAAAACAGACTCTCAAATTACAGCACTTAGGCAAGATAAATCTAGGGCTTAATACATAACTTCAAAAGGCATGTGACTAGCCACCCTGGCTTCAGAGGGATAACATCTGTGTTTAAAACCTTTGCTGACAATACTGACCATAGTAATGGGCATTACTCTGGGTTAGGAATGTATTCTGAGAGGAGGATCTACACAAACTTTAAAGGGAAGGAGACTACACCAGAGAAGCACATAAACAACTGACTTTCACTGCTAAACACTGACACAGCTAAAGGATAATTCCTATCTAAATTAATTGCTACACTCTTTGGTTTATAGGTTAGTACATAACTGCTGTACAAATGAACATTTTCTATTTGCACATCCAATTTTCAGTTTAAAAGCAGGTGCTTAACTGACACTCTTTTCTGACTTTCCAGGTTCAGGTGTCCTATCTGAGTATCAACATGGGAATTCAAAAGCCAAAGCCGACCAGCTGAGATTTGTATGAAATTATTCTTAGCCATAAGTTACAGAATAACAGTGTCCACCTGTTCCCAGGTTTTCGTCATGCTTTCCAAGAAGTTCTGCTAATTCAAATAATTCAGAGTACAACTCCATCAAATTTGACTTTCATAAAGTACATATTGGATATTTGCATTTATGCAGGGCTCTGTTTTAAGGGGAGCAGACAGGCTCGGAATCTTGAAAGCAGTCTGGCCTTATAAACACTGCAAGGTAGGCAAGTATCACTGTCTCTGTTTTGCAAACATCATCGAAACTTTTATGAACTGAACCACAGAAACACTATACAACATGTCTTCCTTGTTTATGAGGCCAAAGCAGTAGGGATGTACAGACACTTGGCATCTTGGTAAGGTTCCAATTATTTCCTTTCACAATGGCACTGCTAAAGCTCCTCTCACTGGGGCATTTTACAAGTGAAGGAATAGGGTACATTAAACTTAAAAGTGGTATAGCAATTACAGATATAGAGTTTGAGATACGAAGTGCCTGTTTTTTGTAATGCACTTAGCATTTTTTATGCTGCACCATCTATTTTATAGCAGTGCTCCTAGTGTTACGTGCTGCTGCTGGCCATGTTCAGCACTCCCACTAATCACATTCCAGAGTTTCAAACTGCATATGAAAAGAAAATTACTTAAAGCTTGCCTTATACAGTAGAACAAGCAGGGGAAAGGGTAAGTTGGAGGTCAGGAGAATGCAAGGAGCCTTGGCAGAGGTCTTTTCATGGGTATGTATCTCTCCTGGAAGCAGTGGCTTCAGGCTCATCTTGGCCAAAGAGCCTGCAGTACCCAACCAGGCACAGGACCTGCACCTTCTGACTCAGAGAGCAGCAGGAAAAGGGGGGGTTACAGCCTTCTAGAGTATCAACACTGGATTGGTTGTGTGAGTTTGTACAGATGAAGGATTAGGATGAAACTCTCCCCGTGGGTGATGGGTGTATGGAAGAAGGTGATAGGTTTTTGATGCTAGATGTTACACTGGGAAAGATAGAGAAGGAAGGAGAATTGGAGTTCTCATTCAGGATTCATTCACCTGTGGAGCTACTGTGTGCCTTTAATGGAATACAGATGTGGATTAGGCCCCATGCTTAAAGTCTGCACAGCAAGTTTGATGATTTCAAAGTACAGATACATGGGCCTTGCGAAGCCTCTTATGACTTTTCAAGCCCCAGTAACCTGACCAGGAGTTCCAACATATAGCATCATTTGGAGATCAAGCACCTTAAATCCAGAAAATGTCAATCCAGAAAACGTCAATGAAATAAAATACCCAATTCCACTGGCTGAACTATCACTGGGAACAAGGGTTTTGCATGTTCTTGTACGCAGCTCAGGAAGTGAGGAAACACTACAATCATTCACAAGTCCCAAACATGACCTGTCAGCAAAATCTTCCATTCCCCCTTGTCCCGCCTTTTCCTTCCCCTACAATCCCCTCAAAACAACCGGCACAGTCACACATCCCACTTTTGGGCAACTAAAAATGAAAAGTGAGGGATAACTCTACACAGGAGAGTTGGTGTCTCTTTGTGTACTGTACATGCACTTGAGTTTGAAGTGAGTACAGTGCAAACACAAAGAAGTAAGCTTTGGAAACCACCTGAGGGTAACTGGCTGTGAACCTCTGTAATGCATCATTATGTGCTTCAGGTACTTTACACCCTTGGCAGGTTTATTACTGCCTAGAATGTTCCCCTTCCAGAAAAGAGCTCCTTCACCTTGTCATGTGACATCATGGTTTGCCTTACACAGCCTGCAGCAAGGCCTCAACCCACATTATGTTTATAAAGTAGCAATTACTTTAAAGAAACACAAAAGCACAGTCACATCACAAATGGTAAGAAGGATATGAAGTTGCCCTTTCTTTCCTTCTGCCCAAATCAGGCAATAAATAAAGAGCAGTGGAAGTCCATTCCTGTATTTTTCAAATGCAGATCAAAACAAGCTCTGATTTACTGGAATTTCTCTGGTAGTTACAAAGCAACTTCCTCCTCCATCCTAACAAGAGGAGCAGAAGAGCCTCTGACACACTTTAGAAAGTGTATCTGGCCTCTAGAAAGCACCCCGAGGGAGTTATAATTGCTGGTAAATAAACACATTCTCAGACAATATAGTCCTTTAAAATAAATATTGAAAGAGAGTTTTAAAAAAGGGCAGGGCGGGGGGAGAGAAAATAGCAGAACTTATAGAAGTAACAATAAATCAACTATGTCTCTCAGTCAAGCTGAAGATGACACCAACCTGGTATTAAAGAAAGCTTTCTAAAACTGTAATCATTTTTAATGATTAAAATTTTAAAGTAGAATCAATACCCTATTGCCAACAGAACATTTTCTATTTCTCAATTCTGCAAAGGCTGCCTTTCAAAATTATTTCACAATAGTAAGATAACAACTCTTGTCCTTTAAATACAGTCACCCTCTCACACACATTCTTTGTAAAATGGGAAGTAAATCTTAAATGCACAAGCTGAAAAAATGGACAATATGTGCTCTTAGCTTTGTTTTTGTTAATAGTTTTGCCTCAAGTTTAAGACCTTTCTGAGCTGAGGGATCTCTTATTTAAAGCACAGTGAATTTTATCACAGCAATGACAACTAGAGGACAGTATCCTTATTGCAAAGACTGTATTTCAGTATTTTCAGGTCTACTTACAAAGTACTTGGGAACACTGCATTAACACCTAATTCATCTCCTGACAGAAATCTGTCTTTAAAAAATACAAAACTACTAATATTTTTCATGAAACACTGATTCTAGGTACTCAAGTGAAGATGATGAGAAGAAGTTAATTTTCAGAAATTACATGTTTCCTGAAAGAAAATTTTTTAAAAGAGGGGAAAAAATGTTTTTTTAAAAAAATCAAACTTCTCAATTTTAATAGGTTAAATTCATCAGAACTGAAAAATAAATTACAATCTTGGTCAAAGGAGAGTGACTTGTTCATTTTTTTCCCCTCTGTCTACATATGTATAGGTATTATATTCACTATAACAACCAACTATGGATCAATAACTGTGTGGCCTCTGAGCAAAGAGGAAATCCATTTACCCATTTTACTTTTTTCTTTTCCAAAGGTGATTCAATTATACAGTAGTACCACATCCCAAAGAACACTGAAAGCACTTTATTACTGAAGTCAAAGCTCTGTGGTTTCATTTTCAAGGTAAAGCTTGGTAACTGTTTGACAAGTCAGTCACCAGTGGATTTAACTCTTCAGAGTGTCTCAAATTTAAACAAAATAATCATTGCTATTTTCCATTCTGCTTAATAGTGTGAAGTAAAAAAACAACCACCAAACCCTCAGCTGTGCCTGTGTAATTCATATGTTCTAGTCCCCTATGCTTCCTCCACTCATTTTAACAAAGGTCTTAAGACTTGTCTTAGAGCAAATAAACTGTGATATTTTTAAGACGATGGTAATTGATAGCTTCATCCTGGATGAAGCCTGGAAATTTTCAGGCTTCAAAAGGCATTGGAAGTCAGCTCCAGCAACAGCATCCTTTTCTTTCTCCCCTCATGCCACAGCCAAAACAAATCACCCTCAATGGAAGGAAGGTTTAAATGCTGTATAATGCAAAAAGATGAACAGGAGGGGGACATGGCAGCAAGCTTCTCTGCTGCTTTTTCCAAGAGAAAGGCAACAGAGTCCAGATATTGATACTGACCTACTGAAAACATTTACAAAAACCTTTGATTTCTGAAGATACATACCCCTATAATACTCAAGCCTTTCAGGTACTCCTGGCGAGGTTGTGCTTGTGGTACGCAGCCTGCTAGAACAACTTTCTTCTTCCCTTCTTGGGCTTTCCTAAAGAAGGACAAACAGCGTGTCAATATTTTTTTTTAATTATAATTTTCAACATCAACACAATCATATCATGCATGTGACAACAGAAAGCAATCACAATGAAGACCTTGCCTAATCAGAAGCAACTTGTGCATGTTTGAGCCTCAGAAACCAAAGAAACCAACACCCCATAAGAACTCCATATGAAGCCACAGCACACCTGTATCAGACTGGGGAGTATGTGCAGAGACCACAACCACTGCATATCTTGGACAAAAACACAACCTTGAACGCCCTAATGAAGTTCACTTAACTTTATTGGCCAAAACGGTAGAAGAGAAAGTGGCCAAGAAAGATGGGACAGAGTAATTAACCTTGATTCAAGAAGTTAGACAGAATGCCAGGGATGGAGGACAGGATGCAGGCAGGAACCCCTAGCTCAGAACAGACATTTGTGTAGTACCAGCCAGAACTGACCAGTTACATCCGTCTTCTGATGTTTACTTAAAACATTTATTTACTTTGAAATATGCAGTTACTTTATAATGCTTAAGTATTTAAGCATATTGAGCACTTTGAAGCTTTAAGTACTTGCCTCTGGCAGAGAAACACTAGTCTGGATATTACCTTACACAATTCCTCAGCTTTAATGCTACCTTAGCATCAAGCAGGAAATGAAAACACTAAGATTACATGGTTAACACCGTTCATTGCATTAGTACCGTTTTTCCTCACTTTGAATTCAACAGTGAGTATCGAGCCAGCACTCAGTCTCCAAAGCAGAGGAGGCCCTGCACAGAACGAGCGGCTGCACGCAACACAGCGAGACGCAAAACCTGCTGATGTTCGGTAAATTTTGAGGATCATCCATTAGAACATTAACCCAACACAACAACTGCATTACAATGTGCAAAACACAAAAGAAGAAAAAGCGCTGAATAACTTTAGGAGATTTGCCAGGTCTAAGGTATTATGGGTTGCTCCAAGAACGATCTTTTATAGTTGCATGTTGTATCACGACCTCCTGGGAGGCTTCTGTCAAACTGGAACCTGGAATCTTTTCTCCAGCAATGTATGAATTCATGAAGTGTTCACTGTTATGTTGGAACAGGTTAAGACACGTCACAACACTTTTTGAAAAAATATCCACAATACACAGGTACTTAGACAATTTTATACTCTTGAGCTTGCTTGAGCTGTCTTCAAGATGAATGCACTAAAGGAAGTGATGCTCAGCAAGCACATGGATCCTTATTGAGTGTCTGTCGATCTCCAGCAAAGGCAATTTTAACAATAAAACCCCAAACCAACCAGGAGTGGTACCACAGACAGTTTCCCTGCTCAGAATTTTCACTTCACACTAGTAATATGGACAAATCTATTTACAATTTACAGCTCAGATGAAAGCTCATAATTATAATAATAAAGGAGATCACAGGCCATTTTGTCAAATACGTTTCGTTGGCTGCTGCACTAAAATGAGGTAATTTAAAGGAAAGAAACAAGCACAAGTAAGAAATAACAGGAAAATAGATTATCACTGTTATTTCATATCCAATAAAAATGCAGCAAATGCCTATAAAATATTTGACTTTTTTTTTTAGGAAATGTTCAAAAATTCATCATACAGAACCTTGTTGGTCCTCTACTTGCACACTAAGTGTATAATATAAACGCAAATCTTTTCATCTCTTCCTTGATATTTCTGTGGGTAAAGAACTATGATAAAATGCTAATTTAGTATATTTCTTAGGCACAGAACATAGAAACATGTCTCCAAAACCTGCAATCCCTCTTTTCTTTCAGTGTTATTTAAGGGTTTTGCAAAACTTTAATAGACGTTACCTACTACATATCCAAGAAAAAAATAAGCAAATAAAAATCATACTTCACGCATTATCGAAAAATGTCACACAGCACCATGTGACACTCCACTAACTCAAAGGATAAAAATCACTACTTATATAGTCTAACAGACTCAACCTAATGCCTGGAGGCAAGACGATAAGCCCTGTCTCCAGCAAACAAAGCACACATCCCTAGGCAACTTGGCATCTGGTACAGTCTGCTGCAAGCAACAGCCCGCTCCATCTACTTGAAAACCTGTGAGCGCTACAGAAGAAAAAGCTTTTATTCCCATCTTTTCATCTGAGGGAAAAAAAATAAACAAAGTTTCCCTTGACACATTAAATGGCATTTTAATGTTATTTCACAGCTTTAACATTTTGCCATATCTTTTGGGACTATAACTAGAGCTAGGGGAGAAAAATTTAAAATGAATATTCTTCGTAATAAGCATTGCCTTCATTTAACTTTTTAGAAGTTGTACAGGTCTCTACAGCGTAAAGAATTTTGTACACTGAGATTTTTTTTCTTTAGAATGCAATTAAGTTGAAATGCCAGAACTAAATTTTTGCCAATTTTCATTACCTTCATAATACACCACACAATACACAAACCCCACCATAAATGAAAAGCCATTGTAAGGAAATTATGAATTCTTTTTGCCTTGTTTTCAAGAAACCACTTCTCAAAATATGCATTCCAGTGCTATATTGTCACCTCCTTTTAATATTGTTTAATGAGCCCTACTCATATTAACAAAAGCCTGCAAAAATTATTCTTCAGAAATCTAGTTAGTACAAGAACTGTATTAGAAGAGCCTTTATTCTTCAAAAACATGAATAGTAAGGAGAATAATACCTCATGGAATCTAGTAGGTGGCATGAATAAATACATCTTCTCTTTTAGAACCCTTTATATTTTTAAGTTACATGAACCTTACCTTGAACTTTCAATTTAATTGACTCCTGAAACATCTTCTAGAAATACTCTTTTCTTAAAGCTACCTGCAAGATATACATCTGAATAGAAATTTAATTAGAGCAATTCTTTTTTTTTTTTTAAGAAAGGAATTATTCAAGCTAGTTCCTAATGAAACGAATGGGTGGGGAATAAAAAACAGGTTGGAAACAACAGGGGCGTGAAGTACTGCATACAGCACTACAGCAGAAGACCCATACAAGATCACAAGATTTATACTTTGTTGCAGAGATAATGAAATATGTTCCATGTATTCTGCCTTTAAAAAGCAAATTTGAGAATTTCAGTGGAGAATTTCTGCCTTGCCCATGCACACTTTTATTTATGTTACGAACCTTCCAAAACTGGAATATTTTTCTCACAATTCTATGTCATTTGTTGCATGGTTCCTCTAATTTTTATTTTTTAAGCTCCAAGAAAATTTAGTCAGTAATACAACAAAGATAAAGAGATATCTCCCACCCTGCAAAAAAGCTCCCCATAAGCATTTGCTACATCAGCGCTGTGTGTATAGCAACACTGCTGGATTCCATGGCAGCCAGTGCAGGAATCTGTTCCACTTTTTCATGACTCACACAGATACTCAGGTGGAACCACCAAAAGAAAAAAGTTAGGGACATTTCCCTGAGGTTGAAAGCTAAGGAAGGCAATAAAAAAGTGAAAGCAGAGAAGATGGGCCAAGTTCAACAGAAGACAATCTGTGATACTGAAAGTAATTGCTGACTTGCTCTTTGCTAGAGACAAGAGGAGCCAGACCACCACTGCTTGCCTGCTCATTTCCCTTTCCATAAGCAGAGCTGTCCACTGGATTTTTGTAAGCTGTGAACTCTTAAGTTAACTCCTAGCTTTCAGGGAGCCACCACTGCTCCCACCACGGGACCCCAGCTGCACAGGAAGGCTTAACAGGCCTCTGAAATAAAAAGCAGTCTGGTCTGCAGGGACGAAAGCTGATAAACTACAGACTTGTCAGCATGAAACATGCAATTTGTCAAGTGCTGCTCTAGTACTAGATCCGTGAAACCAAGTATTTTGCCTGCAAACCCCACATTTTTTCGTCCAAACCCCACTGTTGGTGGAATTAAATAATGAAGAATTATATAAACAATGAGCAGAAGGTTGCCTGCAGCAGGACCAAGTAACAGTCAAATACAAGTAAGAGAAGCAAGAGAAGAATTTTTAAACAAAAGCAAGTGCTTTACAGTGAGGTTCTTCAGCTTTGTATGGATAGCACTTGGGAAATGTTCATAAAATAAGAACTATTCCTAATGCTAAAGTACAACAGGAAGTAACTTTGTTAACTGAAATGAAAACGTAATTATTTCAACCTGAATCCTACTAGACAGATGACAACTGACCACCCATGAGCTATTCCCACCAAATGCAGCAGTCACATCCTCATTGTACCTGAACAAACCTGGCAACTTCCCCATAAGATGTGTATACTTAAATTGAATTGTGCAATGCATCTTTGTAGTCTATTCATACCCTCTTCATGGCCTCTTATTACACAAAATCCACAACAGTCCTTATCAGGTGTTTTAGAAAGGTGTGAAGCCATAAACAAAGAGGAGCTTTGTGTTTAGAAGTGCCCAAAGAAATGTCAGTATACATGAAAAAGTTCTGCTACAGCAGCTCTATCTAAATACAGTATTAGCTGGGCATATGATGAGATCAGGCTGCCAATGGTTATAAAAAGTAAAATTCAGGAGATACTACTTCCCAGGCTGTAGAAATAGTGTTGTGATGTCTCTGGGGAAAAAGAAATGCTATTTGGCTGAAGATGCAAATATGTGAAAGATCTTCCAAGTCTCTCATCTGCTCAACTAATCAGCAGAAACCACAAGTTTTAAAGAGAGCGCAACATCCATGGAATGAAAAGATGCTGCCTATACAGCATTTGGAATACATTCCTCAAAATCCATAAAATCACACAGCTATCTTCTGTTTGCAAAATTACAAATGGTAAGTTGAACCATGGCTTTACAGGCTCCAAGCTAACGTAATGTCTCATTAATACCCAAAGGCTCGCTTCCCATCCGCTCTGTCTGCTGTTGTTGCTCTTACCTTTCTCCAACTCCAACGCCCCCTCTTTCTCACTTCTGGCCATCTGGTATCACTCCTCCTCTGCTCCACAGCCCCATTTAACTCACTGAAATTTATTGAGCCGAGACTGGGGGGTTTTAACCATTTTGTTCCATTAAGTTAACTCATGGAAGAAGGGATGCAGCAGAACCAGAACAGAGGGAAAATGAAAGCTGTTGGGAAAGAAACAGAAAAAGAGAAGGACACGGGAACTCCTTGTTTTATCTTTGGTGAGCTTAACAAGCCTCATGAAACCTTTGAGGTCGCAATATGCTGAGCAGAGTGGGTGAGTAAGAAACAAAAAGGATGTTAGAAACTCATAAATGTTCTGCTTTCAAAGTTAGGGGCAGCCCCATAGACAAAGGCTTGTGCAAAACCTGACGAAAGCTTGTCAACATCATCAATCAGAGCAGAACCACTCAAGAGTCTGCTGAGGCATGTCAGCTTCCTTCTGCACTTCCACAGCCCCCAAAGAATTACTGTAATTTATCTGTGGGGCATGTGAAGATGCAAAGTTCATTTGAGGATGCTTCTGCTGATTATTGGAGTTTACTGAACTGCTCTTGGAGGACCAGTCTCTAGCAAAGCAGCTGTCTCACTGCCAAGCTGCATCCGCCAAACTTGGCTAACAGCATTTCCTGTGGCAAATACCATCAGGTAACATGCAAACATTTCAGGGCAAAAATAAGTGGTATGTCCTCCTCCTGACAAAAGCAAGTATGTCTTCTCTGAAAATACTTCAAAAAATAAAAATGCTTGCTCCATCAAACTTCAAACTGAGGTTGTAAATGCCTCCAAGCAAAAATTAATAAATAAAAAACAAATAAATAATAAAAATTAATAAATGAAATCATAAAAATATCCTTCCCTAAGAGAGTTTTTTATGGCAGGTGAAATGTTAGCCCTGAGAATATCCCCAAGACTCACATGCTACATAGCAAATTACTCCCCAAGTTTCTGAAATGAATGGAAACTTGTTTTCACCTGGCATGCAAGTGAAGTGACTGCAGCTTTGTCTGCAAAAGGCAAACTGAATTGAAACTCTAGACCCAGTGAAGTCGGTGCCTGAGTTTTACTCAACTTTTCTGTAAATGTGACCTTATAGGCAGCAATTAAAGATGCAACAGCTATTCCCGGGCAATCATTGCTCACACAAATACAGCATGTTAGAGGTCTTTTCTTCCCACAAAGGCTTTCAAATTAATAGTTCAAAGACTTCATAGAACTGAAAAATCAGACCAGAATGTATTCAGGAAGAGAACAGAATGAAGGAACAAATCCTCAATCTCACCTTGGCCCTGGCTAGTAATTTTTGTAGCCCGAAGCAAGCCTGAATTGATCAACATGAGAGAGAAACTTGCAGGATATCTTTTGGTCAGGCTAGGCAAAAATGGTTACATGCCAGTTCCTGTCCCTCCAGATGATTAAGAAAACAGATTTTTAAAAATCAATATACCATAACTTTAAAGCAAATCTGCAAAACCCATAATTAGAAGTTATCAGCCTTACAACTGTTCTTAAAAGGAAAGTGTAATTAATGACAATCTGCTCCTTAAAAAATTTCATCTTGGCTGCTGGCAGACAGATTTTTACTTGTTGGCTAAAAAGCAGATATATTTTAAATTTGAATTTTTTTTCTTGTAATTGAAAAGTAATTGGTTTGGTTTTTTTTTTACTTTTTCTGTTTATTGAAAAGCCTGAGGGACCTCATCATGTAACAGAAAATACTAGAAATAGCATTTGTCCTCCCAAGCCTGTTGAGCAGACTGGGGCCTGGCATTCAGCTCAGGGGGTGCCAAGACACCCACTCGCTGGTTCAAACCTCCCCCAGCTCTTGTCAAGTGAACAGCACCGTCTGCCAGGACTTGTTAGACGCTGACAAACCTTCACTGCCTGACACAGGTGACATCCAGGCTTTGTAGAAGGTGTTCGCTAGAACGCTGAGAGAAAACTTCTTTCTGCAGTGTTCTGCAAGTGTTTAGGCTCCCACCATTCTTCAGATAAAACAGTGAAGTATTTGCCTTTGTGCTCTACGAATCTGGGGTTTATGAGCTTTCGTTTCAAGCACATTGTTGGTAGGACACACTACTATGCTCCTCAGCTCCTTTTCTTCCTCCCTCCTTTCAGTGCTCATCTTCAGCTCTCTGCTGACAGCACAAGTATCCTCAGCTTCTCTCAGCTTCTCTGAGGCACGGAGTACCAGATACACTGACGTTCTGCCCACTCCGTCTTGCAAAAGCAGAGGCTGCTGGAAGCCAAACCACCAAGGAACTGCTGCAGGTGGCAAAAACTGGAATTGCTTTTAAAAAAAGATCAGCAGTTTCTGAACATCCTTGAATCTTTATGTCCTTTAGCACACGGATAACAAGTTGTAGTAGGGTTGTAAAAATACGTCACTGTCTTTCTATATCTCCAGTTGCATGCCAGCCTTTCTTCACCAAGAAACTAAGAAGGGACAACGGTGAGAGAGTTTTCACAATCAGAAATAGCTCCAAAGCTCTAGCAGCAATTTTGTCCTTTCTCTTTGCCTTCTGACACTTCTTTCCTCCTTTAAGTACAATAATTTTCACTTCTTTCTACTACTTCAAAAAAGCAAGACTTCATGCTCCCCCTTCAAATGGGAAAACTTAATCCTGTTCTGCATTTATTTTTGCATCTCTAGATGTTAAAAGGTACACTTGTCTCAAAAACAGTAAAAGGTAATCTCATATAAATTCACATGGAAAGTGACACTAAACTTCTGACAGATTGAAGAAATGGAAGTCAAAATCATAATAGTGAACTTTTATATCAACCACAGAGCTCTAATGCTATTCTTCTGTTCTTTCAACATATATTCCTGTAGGAATGAGAATATTCTATCATAGTATTTATAGCATATCTCTCCTTTATATTTAATTAACTGACAATTTATTCTACTTCACCTTCCCAGTCTTACCCCTCCTCTTAGTTCTATTCATCCTTTTTCTAAAAAAAAAAAAGAAAAGTGCAGTTTAGGGCACAGAATAATGATTGTAATTAATGTGTGAAATACTACACTGCCTCTCAGGTTCAAAGTACAGGCAGGCTTCAAGTTACATGTACGCATGGCCGATGGTTGTAACAGAAAACCCTGTTGATACAATGACTAAAAAATGAAATTTTTGTTGAATGAAAATTAAATAAGCCGTTCCCCCCTGCCCTCCAGAGGTATAGCATGCTTCTCACTAACAAAATTTTAAAATTACTTGTTCTAGAAGCTGTCATGAGTATTTCTCCAGGTTTCTTTGCTTACTATAACACACCAGGAATCTTCTTTTATAGGATAAGGATGGTGAAAATCCAGAAAAACAAAGCAGAATTTACATGGACTAAACACACAGAGCAGTACATGATACCAACAGTGTTTTACCAAGTCATCAGAACAAAACCTCAGCACAATTCCATGCTGTATCTGACATGAAATATTCTGATAAAATCGAGGATAACAAAGGAATTAACAGCCAACTCATTTTTTCTTGGACTCCTTCAGGGCAGCTGAGGAAGAAAACCACAGACCTGAAAGGCAGCCAAAATTCTGAACATCCAGGCTTTTTTTTTTTTTTCCTCAAAATCAGGTGGCTACAACTACTACATGAAAGAAACAAAAATAACTTCTTGAGAGCCACTAAATATAGTATTCATCTTATGTGCACAGAAGACTGTCAGAAGTTATCCAACAAAGAAAAGGAAACAAAATTCAATGAAGTAATTTTTCAGAACATAAGCTGCATGTTCTTTTTCCTTATGGAAATGCTGTACAAGAGGCCCCACTGTGGCTAGTTTTTGTAAGGAGTTATGAAATAGATAAGGAGTATAATACAGTGTGATAAAATAGAAAAAAAAAAAAAGCAACAAAGATTAGAGCAGAAAACTTATGAGAGATTTCACTCCTCAACACTTCATTCTGTGCAAACCGCACTGTATCACGTGATTAACCTTTTGGTTTTTGTTTGCTTTAAATTCTTCTAATAAAGCCCAGCTAGCTCTTCTTAATCAAAATAGATAAGAACTGATCACAGGACCTGAACAGCAACAGAAATTATCCACTAGCCTCCTACATGCCTGACTCATGACAGCCTGATCATTTAGCAGTTCTCCACTGGACCTGCTCCAGCCTTCTTACACCCCTCAGCTGCCTTTGCTACACTCAAGACACAGCAATCCAGGTGAAGCCCCACCAGGGAAAGAGCAGTAAACGCCTCCTCTCAATATCCTGTTCATGTTTTACTTATTTGCAACTGAGAATGACTCATGAGAATTGGCTCAAGTTTCTGGGTCTTCACCATACATCCCACACTGTTTGCAACAGGCCACTTAGCCACCAGCCTTATCCCAGTAAATTATGAAGAGGTGTCAACTGACTCTTCATTGATATCTTCAATTTCTCATTGTTTCACAGCACTCCTAAAAGAACGGTAAAGATCAAAAAAACTCTCCATGGACTACATTTTGACATACAATTTATTTGTATGGTTTTTGTATTGCTAGAACATCTTAGTGGTTTCTATGCTCACAGAAATTCATCATAATCCCCGAAAGCAACAGACTCCTACACTGCTTTAACTTTACGGTGTAGAAGGGCTTTGCACCACACACTACAATACAAATGGAAGAGATATTACTATTTGATTTCCTTCAGAGACTGAAGCTTTGAGTCTGTGGTTACATATATTAATTCAAAAGTGTAATTCTGCTTCTGAAAAAAATTATTTTGTCTTTTTCTATTGAGACATTTTTAACTACAATATCAAGGGTGACTGGAACGACAACTGCAATTCACTTTTGCCTGTAGTGCTGGAAAAATTCTCCACCCAGTTGTTGTCACTGTGGCTTAAGCAGAGGAAGGGGAGAAGATGGTGTTAGAAAGGTGGAAGCTCAAAAGTGCATCAAGCAGCATAAGATGGCTTTAGTGCACTCCCACTGTGAGGTGGGACTGATCAGAGTAGCTACATCTGCTCCTTGCTTACAATTTATGCAGCACGCTTCCTTCCATCTTGGTTTAGGCTTTTTGATGTCTGTGGCTGGGAAAACATTTCCTGGGTGGTTGCAGAGAGGAAGAAGAGAAAAAGACAAGTCCTAGAAGTAGCTCTGAGAAATTACCAGCTTAGACATCTAAATCTAGTTCAAAATGTATTATTTAGAGAGCTAAAAATAATAGCTTCTGTCAGAGCTGAAGGGGTAATTTCTCTAAGCATATTAGCTTGCCTAAGAAGGTTTCCTAAAATAACCAAGATATCATTCTAGTAGTTTTCACAATAGATGATCTTCTAGAAGTTTAATACACCACCAGGCATTTTATAGGGATAATAATAAATGTATTGGTTCATGTAAGTTTTAGGTCACATGCATATCCAAAAGGTTAGAACAATTTAAAGGATTCTAACAACAAAACTTTTAATTTCCAACAGACAGCAATCCAATGTGGATTGAATACAGCACTGACAGAGTTCAAGGAGCATTTGGACAATATTCTTGGGCACATGGTGTGATTCTTGGGGATGGTGCTGTGCAGGGCTGGGAGTTGGATTTGATGAGCCTCATGGGTCCCTTCGAACACAGCATAATCTGTGTCATTCTCTGGTGTGTGAGTGAACATAAATATTTGCATGTGACAACAGCTACTTCGCTCCCAAAGCTCTATTTCCTTTTCTCCCCTCCAAATTTTCCATAAAATTGAATTCTATCAGATTCATACCACCATCTTTACAGTGCTCCTTTACCTGCACGTAGATGGAATATTCTATTTTTGAGGAATGAGCAGGCTCTAACACTGCACAGCACTAAGTATACAGTATATAACCAGCAGCAGTAACTCTCTGAGCACAGTAAATCACATCCAGCATTTCACAAGGACTTCACAGCTTTGTCACCCATCCCAGTGATCAGGAAGGTCAGGACAAGGGCCTCAGTGCAGTATCTTATTGATCTCTTTAGAGCTAATAATTGATGAGAAGAGTAATGAATCATTTTTAAAGGTTACTTTGCAAATCCTAAGCAAAATGAGCTAGGTGATTTACTGATAAAGCCTCTGTAACCATCTCTAACCTTTTCCTTGGTCTTGTTTCTGATGCACGATCACCCACAGGTGAGAATGGGAAATGGAGGCAGACTCCAGCTGTGGGAGGCTGTCCCTAGTTTGGGGGGCTCCCAGACTGTCCTTGTGCAATGGATTCATGTTTGTATTAAAGCTCGAATGAAAGAGGCCCTCCTCCTTCAAGTTCCTTCCTTGGACTTCAGATACAGCAAATTCATACCAAAGTTGTAACGTTCAAGTTTCTCTGTAACATATAAACTGTACATAACAATGATTATATCAACCTTTAAATACCTCTAAGAAATATGAATTGCTTAAACAGCATTTCCTATGCAACCACTTTATATTTTTAATTCATTTATATTTTTTATACAATATGCATCACTGCAGACTTCAAGACACCTCACAGCAGGCAACCATACTAAATAATGCAGGGCTCTGCATCAAGCTCGCTTACCTCAAAATTCTGCTGAATCTCACTGGAAATTGTCATTGTGTTATGAAACTCCAGAAAAGAAATCCCTCTGCTCCCACCAGCAATTTCAAAGAAATTCTGTTCTATGGCTCCCAAACACTGCAAAATTTGAGAGGGAGGGAGAAGTGCTAACTGCACAACCTATGCCTTTGAAATTTGCCCTAAAAGATGTCTGATGTCTTTCTTTCAAATTTTTCTAGCAACTGAAGTACATTTTTCAGACTCTGATGGAACTAAGCGTATAATTCTTTTTTTAAATACTACTTCATAAATAAACATCATGATTTTTTCTACCATAGCCTCTATACAAAGATTCAAAGTATTAAATAGGCAATTGAGCCTTTTTTTCTGAATAGTCTTCACACAGGAAGATCTTTGCCTGTCAGCAGGCAGAAGTTTGTCTTTAAAACAGGTGCCAGAGGAAGGCAGAACTTTTCTTTTGAATAAAACTCAGATTAGGAAATGGAGCACTGCATTCCCTGAAACACCTTTCAAAATCTGTGCCCCATTCATCAACTTTTCACATCTCTTGTATCAGACAACACACTCCAGGTTTCCCTAGAACTCAGAGGAGTGACATGTGGTTAACCTTATTTAAGATGATGCAAAACATGTAAGATACAGGCCTACCTGTATCAGCAGAAGGCAGCTTAATTCTTCAGTAAGGGACAGGACACATGAGCTTACATGCATATTTGTACTTCAAAATACAGTACAGAATTACAGAAGTAAAAAGTTCTACACTGCTATTATAACAGCAGCTCAACCTGATTTTTTTAAGGTTTCTTAGATTTAACAGTATAAACCAGCAAGCACCAAACATCGTAGGCTCCTAACCTGGTTTTAATAGTACCCTTTACATAGAGCAAAACAGTGCTGAACTGTTCACTTCTTTTGTTTTGTTTTTTTCCTCAAATTAAAGCTTTTACCCTGTTTTGTGCCCTGATCATGGGTCAAGTCAAGGCCAGATCCACTCTGATGACCTTCAGAGGACTTGAGAGCCTGCATTCATTCCCCATGCACTCTCCTTAAAATGTTGTTACAGCTACATTCTCCCCTCCTACTCCCACAAGCGTGCCAAAAATTGCTCTTACTTTCCGCCTCTATTCACAATAGATATCAATTTATTTCTGCCAGTATTTGGCACTTTCTGAAAAAGCCACCAGATGTTCCATGCAAAAGTGTCTTCCCTCTGATGGGAATTAGGCAGGTCCAGACCAGACCCTACAAGTAATGCAAGGTTAGCTGAAAGAGACACTGTATATTTATCCGGCTGTATGGAAATAGTTGTATTTAAAATAACACTGAGATGGATAAACTGTGTATCCATTCAGTTTGAGATGTCATCAGTAACAGAAAATCACACTCATGAATAGAGAGACCAAATTAGAAAACACAAAACAGACACCAAGAATTATTTGCTGCAGCAAACTTCTCCCAAACTGTGCTTCTAACAACTTCTACTTTTAAAAGTAACCCAGGAGAAAGCACAGATAAATATTTTTAAATATTCATACACTGGCTTTATCAATTTTAGAGCACAAAACCAGAGCATGTGTGGTATTCACAATGAGTTATAACATTCAACAGGACTGCTCAAGCTCTGAAAGTACATGAATAATTTGAGAGTTTGCACATAATTCTCAAAGTTATAAATTTTAACAAGCCAACTCCTTAATTTCATGTTCTGTAGTCTATGTGCACTTGACCTTGACATCGGACTAGACAATGACACTCCCATATTTTCAACTTACATACAGTTTAATTAATATGTTAGCAACCATTCTCCCTCTTGGTATTCTACATCCTGGTATTAGAGAATAATCCTGCAACACATTTACTTCATTTAATACTGTCTAACATAACACAAAATATTTTTATGATTTTTCTTTTTGCAAAACTGGACTTAATAAAAGGGATGCATAAATTGAAAGGAACAGTTCAAGATGCCAATGTTTTCTTGAAAACAGTATTTGCTGACTGTTACTACAAAAAGAAGTCACAGAATGCTAATTTAGAGAAACCACTGCCGAGGCTATGGTCTACAGTCAGTGTCTATCCAGCTATCATCTTCCAGAATTTATCCAACACATAAAACACACACTTCAATTCCTATTTGTACCACAGAAAGTGCTTGGGAGCTGTTGGAAAACCTGTCTTTTCTCTCCTGTTCTTCTCAGACTCCTCAGCTGTACATACCCTTCCTTCTATAAATGCAGCACTGCACTTGCCACATGATCACCAGGCAATATCCCAGAAAGAGCACAAATTAAAATACCAGACTGGCAGTCCTGTGCAAGCCCAAGCAACAACGGAGGCTTTTTCCATGGTTATCAACAATAGTTTTCTCTATGGACTGTAAATAATGCTCTCCTATCCTTTAGCTTAGCTTACACATCTCTCTAGGGCAAAGAGAGCTTAGGAGTATATCAACAGGCTGGAGCATCTTGCTTTCTGGTTGTTATTGTTTCTTTTATTATTATTCCAATATTAACATTGCCCTGGTCTAATGGAACTTTCTCAGCAAGTGACACTTGTTTGATTTCACATCCATCAACTATTACCACAGTCGATGGCATTTTGAAAAGGCAGCACTTACATGCTTTGTATAAATTTGTGCAGGAAATAGTAAAGGTATATAATAAATATACATCCTTTAACACCACTTCAAAACTGGTAGTCTCTCTCTTCTTAGTTCTAATACACATAGCCATTCTCTTATCCTTACAGCTCTCCACCATATATATTCCTTTAATAACATAAGTGTCTCTTTGCCAAAATTCTAGGGGTTTTACCCTTCATCTTGTAACCTTTCTCCACTTTCCTGTGGATATCTAAAAAAGCTGCCTTAACATCACCCAGTTAGACCTTTATTCCACATTCCTCACTCTTCTTCATTACAGAATTGTGGACTACCTAAGGAACTGTTTTCACATAAATCTCAGTGTAGTTTAGATTTTTCTCCTATGACAATTTCACTGGCTTCTTTATTTCTTTCCAAATGACAAACACATTATTCAGTGAGATAATCCCACTGAAGATAATCAGCTTCATAAAATCCCTAATCCTTTCCAATCTATCAGTTTGAAATCCATTTATGATTTCATCTTCACCTGACACAGTTCAAAAATAGCTATCACCTTCTTCTAGGTAGAAAAATTTTTATAGTAAAAATATAGACATAATTAAATGGGATGCTTTAAGTTTTCTAAAAAACACTGTTCAGTTCAGGAAGCAGGTCAGAGGGACAAATAGTTGTGTTGGAAGGTACCTTGTAACACTGAACTTCTATTTGTCAAGCAAATCTCACTCCAGCAGAAGTTGCCCATCTGTTGCGTATAAAAATAGCAAAACCAGTTTGTTTGCATTCCCACTAATCAGTGTGGGGGAGCAAGACACATCCTTGCTTACAAACAGGCTTCCTGGAAGACTGATATAGAAGTTACTACTGACAAGGACTCCTCGGAAGTGGTAGCACGAGGGAAGAAGAGCTTCCCAGTGTGACTGAAAATCACCCGGTTAGCTATGATAACAGGGTGAAAACAGTGAAGGTCTTAGGAAATTCAGTAAAACAACAACCTCAAAGTAAAATTGTATGAGTTTATAGTATGAATTTCCAAAATTCTCGTAACATCATCACAGATCACGGTTTTACTTGGGGACAGAAGAAAACCTCTCTCTTTAGGAAGCTGAGGAAACTACTGTTTGTCCAAGGTTAAAAAAGAGAAAAGTACTATTGGTAAATAACAAAACTAATGAAATTATAGACTGATAGTTAAGTAGCTGTCTTCCCACTATATAACAAGTCATTGGCTTTCAAGAAAAATCTGATTTTTGCCTTAAAAATTATATGCCTATGAAGCTGACTGGCTAAATCCTCCCAACTTCTTCCAACACACATCTAAGAAATGCTGTTCAGAAAATATTCCAAAGACAGCAAATTATTTGAGAAGAAACACGAACACCATTGTATGGTATCAAGTATTTTTAAGCACCACCTGCAGGAAAAGGAAGCAGCAGAGCAGCAAAGTTTCTAATTACGTGCTGTAACAAAAACCACACGACACTTGAAATTATCATGGGTAAGTAAGCCCTAATAGAAAAAGTTCATCTTTTTGTTACATCTGTTATCCCAAACCACAGTTTTGATTAATAATTTAACATACTTGAATGGTTAACACATTTATTACTCCATATTCTACATAATCAACAACCTCTCCTAAAGGAGGGCAATTACCAACCATCAACTATCTGAACATTTTAAGTTCATTTTATTCCTCTCAGAAGCCTGTGGTTATTGATGCAGGATCTTAAACACCATTACTTTCACAAGGATTTTGGATAGAGTGAAATTTTCTCAACGAGGAGAAGTAAAAGCCACAAAGCCAGTTGACACAAAACAGAGAAATCTAACTCTTGTACATGTGAGCCTCTGGAAAATCTGGCCTTATTTCTAGCAAAGCGGTATTTACAATAAAATGAAAGTGCTAAATAGGCTGCAGACTCGTGACAGATACCACATGATTTTGATCTATGGTTATGAAGGGTCAACATCTGATCTTGAACTATGCCATTAGAAGACATCATTAGCAAAACAAAAGCTCCCAAGTACCAAAACAACTGACATTCACTCAAAAGTATTGCTCACTAAATAAGAATTAAACCGAGCTCTGAGAATTCCAGTGAAAGATGAAGATATTACCACACCAAAGAAAAATGCATGGCATAAATAAAGTTTCAGTTATGGAATGGTTTGGGTTGGAAGGAACCTTGAAGATCACCTAGTTCCAAACCCCGTCATGGGCAGGGACACCTTTCACTAGACCAGGTTGCTGAAAGCCCCATCCAACCTGGCCTTGAACACTTGCAGGGATGGAGCATCCGCAGCTTCTCTGGGCAACCTGTTCTAGTGCTTCACCACCCTCACAGTAAAGAATTTCTTCCTAATATCTAAACTAAATCCACTCTCACTTTGAAGCCATTCCCCCTTGTCTTGCAGGAATGTCCTTGTAGATGGTGTCTCTGCACCTTCCTTGTACAAAAGACACCAGATAAAAGAAATTTTCCTTTTGCAGTATTTATTTTGTGCACACATAGTTTTGTGAGTGCCAACAGTGATAAAATGAGGGGGGAAAGTAACTTCTTCCCATGAACATTATTATCCAATCCTAACAAAAATATAGTATGCCAAGTACCTGAGTAATACCACAAGACAAATGCGAAGCTGAATTAACAATTTCTAGTTTGCCAGAAAGCCCTTTTAAACAACCAGCAATCAACATTTTTATTATTCTGAATGCAAAATCTCAACATTCGTGTTCTTTTTTCCTAAGACCGGGGACACATTAGGATTGGACTGTTGTAGAAACTATTTTCTGTCAATTTGGTTTAGAACTGAGGTCTCTCTCAAAAGGTGAAGCCACCTGTGGCCTCTGACTGATGGGGTCTCAGCTGAATAGTTCACCTAACTCAGGTCAGAATTCCTTGTCTCACAGCAAAGTGGATCCGTCCATGTTAAAAAGGTTGGCAATTTAAAGTAGCAAGATGAAGGGGGGCAACACCATACCTTGGCTGCAGAGGTGAACAGCTTCTGGAATGTTGCTTTCCAGCTCAGACCTGGTAGTGTTTACATTTGAAACTCACAGTGAATTAGGAACCCTTTTATCAGCCTACAGGTAAACCAAGAATAAAGCTACAATGTGAAGTAGAAGAGTAATTTGTAAAGTCTTACATGAAAACAAAACCACCATCTCTCAGACACTCTCTCAAAAATACTGGGTACAAGAGCCAGCCTCAGGGAAAAAAATCCTGAGATCAACCTCAGCTGGTAAAACAAAATAAGAGGTCATGTCAGTTTGTACTTGCATGTTTAGTATGTTGTTAAACATACATAAGATTTATTATCTTAAGTTTATTAGACAAATTTAAGAGACCTTGAACTCCTCTTGCACTAACTGAGGGCACCTACTTATTTGACTTGTGTTGCTTCTCACATGATCTTCTTCCCGTTAAAAAATAGGATCTTGGAACTGACAAACAAAAAACCCTCAGTAAGCAAGCAGCACAAATGAAAAGCTTTGTAACTCTCTACAGAAACTATCTGGTAGCACAGTTCCCAAGCACCTTCTGCAATAGTCTATTTTGTTACCTCAACATCCTAAAGAAATGGAAGAGTGGACAAACACCAGGACTATTAAAATATTCCTTTTTCAGTGGTAATACAGTGTGTCTAGGTAATACACAATATCTTTCACTTAAATCTTCAAGCGTTCTTTTAAATACTAAATCTCCTCATACCCATCTGGTCAGTTATCCATTTCTTATGGTGGCACATATCTATACAAAGACTCAAGTGGGCTGAAGGGACGGTAAGAGAAGAATTACTACACCTGAAGTCTTTACTGTGAATCCTATAACCCACGTCAACCACATTCTCTGTTAACACACCTGATCTCCATCCCAACTCTTGAAACATTTCATCCACTTTTACAATGAAGGAAGAGTAGGAGGAAAGAAACCTCAAAGTTCCATCCAAGAAAGTTACTGCTCTAAATTAATCAAGGATTACTGATAGAATACCAAACACATCATTTCAGTACGCAGAAACATGTGCTGGCAGTTGGGTGAAAGACCATCTCAAGCATCCCATTTATTCTTGAAGTTAGCTGTTATGCTGACTTCAACAAAACAAGGTAACTACTGCGTAAAATGTAAGAGTCTACTGAGAATAAATGAAAGCTTAAACTCAGAAGGGATCTCTCATTCAACCATTTTTCATCAAAACTCCGTATTTAAAAAGACATGAGCACTTAAGATCACTCATTCTGAGTTGTCTTCCCTCTATGTTCCCCATTACCAACAGAAGTGATGGCATGAGCATTTCCAAAGAACACTTTGAAGACTAGTTCAGATACTTTTGCTGGGAGCTCCCCATTTCACTCTCACTTCTGAATTGCTTGGCATAGCTAGAAGGCTCATCAAACTCACCCTTGCTATCAGTGTGCCAGGTACAAAGAGCAGGTGACACAGGGATGGGTAGAGCAGCAGGGATGCAAAGAAGGATGGCCAAGAAGGCAAGTTATGAGGGATTAAGTATATTACAGGAAATGATTTACCAATGCCTAATGAGATCTATCATCGTGCCTTCACGTTTCACAAGTGCTACTGGAATCCATTCCCTCCAGGCTGACAATTTGGAATGACTCAATGCAACTCAATTACAATGCTATACGGGCTGAGTTCCTAAATGCTTTCCCAAAAGAGCTTGAAGAAGCTTTCCACCTTTGAAGAGTACTGTCATAAGCTTTTAGCCTAATGTCAAAACCCAGAGCAAGCAGCTGTTACACTGTTAAAAAAAAAAAGGTCAGAAATAGCATAAGTCTTCACCTGAAGTAAACTATTTGGGGAAGCAACATATTTCAACAGCAGTACACAAAATCACGTACAGACATATTAAAACGCTACAGGTAAGTAATGGATTATCGCTGATTTACTACCGCTGTGTCATTTAGCAATGTGTAAAATAAGTGAAAAATGCAACAAGTGAACTATGTTAAATAACACCATTTCCTGGAGAGCAGGGCAGTCATCCTGTACACAAAAGCAGGCTGTATCTCACACATTCATTTAGACTGCTGTGTCATAGCTGCACTTAACTAAGCCCCCAAAGTGGATGGAGTGCTCAGAATGCCAGACTCAGAACAACAAGTGCTCTACGTTTCACAGTTCAACCAGTACAAAAGGCTTAACATTTGCTTAAGACTGCAGTATGAAGAACTGTAATTATCATCGACAAGACTTTTAAGACCCCCTCCATGTTATTCAGACTCGGCTTGATTTAAAACATTTTCCTTCAGGATGTTTGTGTTTTCACTAAGTGGTTATCTGGTCTGTATCTGTCAGCAGTTACTTGTCACTGGCTTAGTACTGCAAGAAATTTCAAACAAAAGGCAGTATCCTACCAAGTTACATATCAAAGTAAGAAAAAGAACAAAGTGTGTGGGAAGGGACAATTCTCATGAACTAAAGTCAAAGAAGTATGATTTTTCATGTATCTAATAAGGTACTAACATTTTATAGAAATTTTGTTTGCTACATAAAAGCAGTGCTGCTAGAAGAATATTATGCCCTGCAATAATTGTAAAGAATATTTTACAAAACAATTAAGTTACCATATATTTGTTTATCTCAAAGCATAAACACACTGTGAGGGATATAAACTTCTCAAAATGCATTTTTTCTGCAACTCCTGAATAAAGGGACTGCCAAGTACTGTCCAGATACTCCTATTCTAATGCTGCATGTACAATAATGCAACCAAAAGCAGTGCTAACTTCATTCCCAGAGCATACTGCCTAAAAGCCCAGTTCCTCCCACCTTACTGCTTGCTTTCCTTCACTCCAGCTTTTTGACCTTCTCTACCTGCGCTAATTTTTGCCACTCCAGTCCCAGAAAACCGTGAGACTCTGAGTGAAACACAAACAAGTAGAGGATGTGAACAGATGCCCAATGAGGAAGTCTACTGAAAGGTGAAGAGTAAGTTGTCAAAACTCACAAAAAAGGTGGCCAGAATTATTTCCTTTAGACCCCATCAGCAGGCAGGTTTTTCTTTGTTTTTAATGTCGTGAAATGCAGCATTTTTATCTATTTGGTGACATCTCTCTGTCATACATTTACCTTCTACCTTCTCTTCATTCCCATGCAAAAATGGACAAAATTTCCAATTATGGTATGTTGCAGGTAAGTAATTGAAGACAAGAGAATCTAGGATCACTGTTGTATTGTCAAATTGCCACCAGTGTATATGCAAAACCAAAATGTGACCAATGTGACCAATGTGCAAAATTTCCAATGTGACCAGCTGCTGAGCATTCTATCCAGTGACCATTTTCAAATGGATCATATTCATTACTTGTGTTGCTTGAAAAGAAATTCATGGAAAAACAAAAAAAAAAAAATCAGGTGAAGAGCATAATTATTCACCGTCATCACTATGAAAATCTGTGCTAAAAGGGGAATTTTAAGTGCCTAAATTTGGTCTTACAGATTTGAAAAGCTGTTCTAGATTCTAGAGAATTGTATTTCTAGAGTTTGTGGGTTATCATTAAGGAGAAGAGAGATGACAGAAAAAGAGATCCTTCAGATTACTTCTATAAAGCATGGTCTTTGTCTTTCCTTCCCGGTGGTCAGCTGAAAGAGTTATTATGATATGACCTTATTATGATAAGATTATAGATGAGATGAAGAGAGGACATAGGTGGAACAGGAAAGAATGCATTTCTTAACCAAAAGCAATTCTGGTTTGCAAAATGGAAGGGTGACCAACAGATCACTGGTCAGCTCACAGGTCCAGTTAAGCAGGGATGGGTCATTTCTGGATGCATTTGCATTTATACAAAGCAGGAACAGCCAAGCCAAAACCTTAAAATCAGTTCAAAAAGAATCTGCTCTTTTTATCTGTAACTTTGTCTGAAGCTCTAGCTAGAAGTCCTGCAAAGTGTTAGAAGTACTACTGAGGAAAAAAAGCACAGTAACCATAACAATTTAAAATTAATACAATTGTTTGCAATGTAAATCATAAAACCACAGAATGGTTTGGGTTGGAAGGGATCTTAATGATCCCAACCCCCCTGCCATGGGCAGGGCCACCTTTCACTAGACCAGGTTGCTCAGGGCCCCATCCAACCTGGCCTGGAACACTTGCAGGGATGGAGCATCCACAGCTTCTCTGGGCAACCTGCTCCAGTGCTTCATCACCTCACAGTCAAGAATTTCTTCCTAATACGGAATCCAAACCTACTCTGTTTCAGTTTGAAGCCATTTTTCCCCTTGTCCTGTCACAATATGCTCTTGTAAGTAGTCTGCTCCACCTTTGCTGTGGGCTCCCTTCTGGGAGCTGCAATTTTCACCAGATCTACCCACACGCACAGAAAACACACATCGCTAGTTTTGACACAAAAATCCTTACTTGCTCTGCCCCATTTGATACTTCAGCATCAGAGAATACAGCCACACTAATGGAAGCTATGAACTTTTTATTTTGGAAGTTAAAAAATTCAAATTTGAACAGTGGGACAGATGGGGAAACTGCTACGCTCACATAAAATTGCATATTTTAAAGGCTGTTTTCTGGCATGATAATAAAAAAAAGATAAATCTGCTAGAAACCATGCCAGAGGCAAGTGGAAATATAATCAAATCAGTGCCTGTAAAGCCCACCTTCTAAGGGCAGTTTGCTCCGTTCCTAAGCAAAAGACTGTAATTATCTTCTCAAATACCTACAGCAGACTGTTAAGTTTAATGAATTTCACTGTTTCCAAAAGAGTTAACCGCATCACAGTAAGAGTTAACACATTCCCTGTTATAAATAAATAACCAACTCTTCAAACATCCCTTAAAAAGTTGTGATATCTAGGAATAACCTGGCAGCCCTCTGGCTCACTAAGACTCCTACCAAAAGGCTCAACTTTAACATCACTATGAATTCATGGAAGCTTGCTTGGTAACCATACAAGGCAGACAGATATTTCAGCATGTCATGACACACTACAGCTGAGTATCCCATTGCATACTAGAATAGTCTTAAAAAAAAAATAAAAAACAAACAAAAAAAATCCAACGGCTCAGAATGGTGCTGCTTTGCATTTTATGTATCAGCTTTCATCTGAGGATCATAAATACTTTCTTTGTCTAAGAACCATTTTTCTAGCCTCCTATCCATAAGGTGGATATCCTTTCTTTATCACAATTTTACAACCCTGAAAACTGAAGACTGACTTGTTCAAAGTCACTCAAGCAGTAAAACCAAAACCATGTTCCAAAATCCAGCCCGTCATCCTGTTGTCAAAATTAAGCCAGCCTCGATTGGTGCGAAACAAGAGACAGACTGGCTGCTGCTTTTTCCAGTTCAGTGGACAAAGCTCTCCCTTTAAGTGTGTTACAACATCGGAGCCTGCAGAGCCAAAAAACTGCCTAACATAAAATGAACCACATTCAGACTTTCACTGCCCAAGTGTTGCACAAAGCCTCCATCTCAGAAGGATGACTGGCACACGCTCAAAGTGATGAGTAAACCTCTCTCCTTCAATATGCCATTTCTGATATGGCATGAGGGACAAACAAAACCCTTTGTGCTTACATGGGAGTGAGTTTGGGTTTGAATAACTCGGACTTCATACAACCTACCTCACATGACTGATTTAACTTCACGAGGTTAAATCAAAGAAACATTTTAGGAAATAGGACAGTGTCAGGGACATCCTCTTTTCCAGAAAAAAATACAAAAAAATGCGTAGGAGGCCAAATGAGGAATTGTTAATTGTCTGGCTCCAGCCAGCTGGCTAACTTGTAACCCCAAGGCCAGACCTCAGGCTCAACTCACTGGGTCTGAGATGAAGAATTCACAACCACCTGAGAAATAAATCAGGGATGCACCCAAAAACCAGACAGGCACACCTTCCTAAGTCCATGCTTGGCAACAACTCCACGGAGCTTATTCACACAATGTTTACACATCAAAACAGTTTAGCTGAGCTCAGCCACATTTCCTGTGTTCTTCCATGTATTTTAGATAAATTGACAATGGCTCTCAATGGCAAATTGTCCTGAGAGACAACAAGCACACATCAAGCTTCATACATACACTGCTCCAATGAAGACTGGATTTAACTGTACACAAGCATTTCCAAGATGTCAGTATCAATCAAAAAGAAGAGCTTTCAAAATAGTTTCTTTTACCTGAAAATAATCAGCATGACATTTTTAAACTAGAGTTACAGTTCATCACTAGAGAACCATGGTATGGGCTTTTTAGTTATTAAATCATTAGCAATTTTTGTGTTATCTACTTGTAGTGTAGGTAAAGCACCATTTTTCACATCCACCCCAACAAACTTCAAGAGCATTCGATAGATTTCTCCAACAAAATAACGGTTGGTATGCAGGGGAGTTTTTTCAACAAGTAATTTAAGAAAATTATCAGGTTTTTGGCCAACAGAAATTTAGCTGCCCACATCTTAAAAAGTCAGTATCTTACCCTTACTATGCTTCTACTGTAACCAACCATACTCGTGGTTTACAAAAACAAAACAGAACTACTACCACACTTTTTTTTTCTTGTTTGAACATTTTCTCAGTTTTCTCTTGAAGGAAACCTGATGTGTTCAGGCTATGAGAAAGGAAGTTCAGCTGGTATTTATTTCCACAATGATGTTTTAGCTGCCTTTGGGACTCACGTTCCTATTGTGAAACTCCTTGTCCTTCAAAGCACAGAGGCTGCAGAGGCTGTGCTATCTGACTGGCTAGAAGAAACAAGGTGATGTGGCTTTGAAGAGGCTACAGCAGGTACTGGAAGCAGCCACCCAGTCATACCATCAATACACTCCACATTGCTGCAGCTGACTGCTTCCAGTTTGCAAGTCAATTCCCTTTGAAACAAGCTGAGGTAGCACTGGCTACACCACCTTATGTTCCAAAGAAAGGCCCTACAGAGTGACTGAGTTAGCAGCTGAGAAGCTGCTGTGATTCAAGGCACAGTATTGCTACCAGAGAAATAGCTGCAACACTGCCAGCACTGAAGCTTCCCAGAGCTCCACAGTGGGGTTCACAGCAGGAACACAGGAAAGGGACAAGACCTGATCTAACTAACAAATGTGATACTTCTAAACTTCTAACTTCTAAACAAGGCAATTTATGAAATGCCTTGACATCCCATCCAAGCCTAAAACATTGTTTGTTTATATAATCCATATCCACATGAGAGCTGAAAGCTATTTAAATGCCTACTGGTTTGGTGCAGACAGAACTGACTCAAGTAAAGCAGCTTCCAGGATGTGTCAAATAATGTTGGAAGCAAGAATACAAGAGGCCAGCATTTGTCAGTTAACAAGCTGACACAGGAATGCATTTGTGATAGTTACTCAACACATGATTGTTTAATTTGGGTTTTTTGTAAGCATCTAATTTGAGTCTCTGTAAGCAAGAACTTTTAAAAAACAAAAGGAAAACCCACAAAAAAACCAAACCAAACCCCCAAAACTAGGAAAAAAAACCCCAAACAAACCACAACAAAAAGCACACTACACTAGCTTTCTGCTGATATTAAAATTACAGACACCTGCCAATAATGCTCCTTTAAAAAACACAACAAGCAAGTGCAAAGTTGTTTTCAAATAGCTATAAGAATATGTATTGTACTGTCCTCCTCATTGTTTCTGACTGCACTCCCCAGGAAAAGAATGTTAGCCTTCATAATCAAAAATCCCATTGTTTCTGTAGCCCAAAGAAACAAGTGCATGAAGACAACTCATTTAAAATTATCAGGATCTAAGTACAGGCTACAAAATACTGTATTTCAAAACAAAAACAGTAGGCAGAAACTAATTGTGTTATTTATTGCATTGAAAAGATTTCAGGTGTCTATGCTTTTCCTTTAGAACTTCTTTTACAGTAAGTAGTTTCTCCATTCTTATATAAATTTAAACATAACACACTAAAAAAAACTCCTAATATTCATGTGGTGCTTTATGGTTAAGTTTTCAGCAAATTACAGAAACAGGTGATTCTAGCTTCCTTTGGCTTCCTAATCAGTATCCAAACTCAAAAAGTCACCAAAATGTAATGGTAAAAAAATTACACACCTATTAGTATCTAAATAATTCCCACGTTCATTTCCAGCATTACCAAAGGGAATGTGGGAAACATTCACAAAACATCCCTGTGAAAGAATCAAATGAGAGGAAGCTGAGGGTTATACCAGCAGACCACAGCCAAATCTAGGCTGGGAGTTTTTATCCAAATGGTTTGATGGTGAACAATGTTATGTGCTTTCTCTGAAGGACAGATCATAAATACTCAAGTTGAAAAAAAAAAAAAAACAAAAAACCACAAAAACCAAAAAATAAAGAAATAAAAAAAACCTGACTAAACAAAACCCAACAAAGCTCATGTCAAGAGCTGTGTCTTGCCTTGAGCTGAGCCCACTCCCAAGAGTAGCCAACTACTCCAGCACCTCCCAGGTGAACTGGAACCTCCCTGGTTCCACAAGGGGCATAAGCAGCAGGTGTTGTGACAGCACCTGGAATTGTGTTACCTGAGAGTAGTGCAGTCCAGTCCTTTTTCCTTTAATGATTAGCAAAAGAAAATAAGTTAGCCTATGATGAAGTTACAATTTACCTGTATGTGACAGAAACACCGTGATGCATTTTGTGATCACTGAAAGAAACCTTAGCAGTTTAGGGTTCTGTTTGTATTCAAGGGGCAGTGGGCAAGCCCTCTCCCAGCCTGGGCCAGCCCAGTCAGTCTGCAGCTCTCCTGCATGAATCCTAACATACCCGACAAATAAAAGCACCAAAACAGTGCAGCCACTTGCCAGATTGCCACAAGAACAGAAGTACAGCAGGTGGCCATCTACAACTCCAAATTAAATCACATGCTGCTCAGAACTTTATACCAATCCCTGTGTAGTGTTGTATCTGTTTAATGTTATTCTTCATCTTCAATTTTCAAAATTAAAAGAAAATGGGTTTTAGTGACACACGAACCATGGCAGGAGACAATGATCCAAATGGTCTCATTCAGCACTCAATAAAACAGAGAGCAACTATGGCATCTTTCCCCTGTCCATTCTCCATTTTTTTCCCTTTCAATATTTATTAAGTAAACCAGTGCTTATCTGGGCTAAATCCCCAGGCTCAGTGAAACACCAGGTGGTAGACTGGGGTAGTTTTCCTAGCAACAGATGGCTCAAACATTTTATGACAAACGGACACGGGACTATTGCTCGTCAGCCCATCTTTCAGTTACTTCTTTATGTAACAGCAGCAACTCACCCAGGGAGCTCGAGCAGCTGCTCACCTGCACCAGGGCCCCCCTGGAACCAGCCAGGGCTGTGGGAGCCTCCCTGCCTGCTCCCTGCCTGCTGCTCAGGTGACACCGCAGCGGGAGCCCACACTGGGCCCCAGGACAAAAGCCAGTGCTTGCCATCTCAGACGAGAAACTTGGGCAACGCTGGTCCTAGAGAAAAGCCACAAAGTGCAGCCTGTGACTCTCACGTTAAAATGTATTATTTCTCAACTATTTTTACTTGCTCATTGTCTTATCTGCCCGCATCCAAAGAAACTGAGAACAGTTCCTTTCAGTCTTAAATAGGAAAAGAATTTACTGCCTTCCACACTTTGCTGTGCACTGTAAAGGAAGGTTACTCAGTCCACCTGAAGCGAAGAAAAAACATTCTCTCATTACAATTACGCCAGTCTGAATAAACAGAAAGAGAGAACAAACCATAAAAAGCAGCACTGAATACTCCATTAATTCAATTCATTTCTCACTGGTAATTTAATTCCAGTAGGTTTGTACCTGAAATGCATACTGTAATACTCCCTCTCTAGTCATTCAAGGGGGATGGGGACAGCACAGAAGCCACCCCTTGAGGCACTACTACACTTCACATGCCCCCTTCTCCCTCCAGCATTTCTCAGACAGGGACATGGGAAAAACATCTGCCAGTCTCATGCTGGCATTATCTTGAAATCTGAAATACCATTTGCATTTATTTGACAAAGGTTAATAGTATGCTTGTAATATTTTTAGTGATATAACATTGCTAAACTGATGTGACAGAAGTAAGATATGCCTAAAAATAATCTCAACCCCCAGTACTGTCTGCTCTGGGATTTTTTTTTCTTGATTTCATTTATTTATTTACTTATTTATTTTTAAATAAAGGACATCACCACTTGCAGAAGTGAAAAGGTTATGAATTTAAAAGTTCATAGCCTAGGAGAAAGAGCTAAAGGATAGAAAAATCAGAGGCAGAAGCCTAAAGACTTTTTACACCCCTAAAAATACATTAAGGGTTTGTTGGTGCTTTTTTTCCTAAAATAAATTTAGTAAGCTGAGACTGAATGAAACTTATGTTACATGCAGAAGCACTAAAATTACACAGAACTACATGTCATGCAAAAAAGAACATTGCTGCTCATATTTTGTATTAGTTTTGATGTCTTCAGTCTGTGGCTTTCCTCTTGCAATATTATTAAATTCCATTCTGCTTAGTGCAGTAGTTACCCGTCCTCAGTCAATATTAAACTTGATATTTAATAAATAGAAGTGTATAATACATGAATACTGTTCATTTATAATACATGAATAACAAATCAGCCTTCTAAACCAGATTATATTCTTCAATTCCTCCCTGGTTCGAGATAAAATATTTATCGATGTTTCAATTGTAGTTAAAGTAAGAAATCGGATCCCAGTTTTGGTATCCAGGCCCATGCCACAGCATTTTTAACACTGCAGTATAATAAAATGGAACATTGTAAAATGTTTGTTACATTAATACACTACCACACTACTCTGATCAGATACACAAGCCAAGTCCCAGTAAGACCATTCAATTCAAATAGCACTCCTCTTTCCTCAAGAAAAAACCCAAGCCCAGAGAATACCCACTTGTTTCTTTTTGTCAAGAAATAAAGATCTCCATGTTGCACGAGTACATCTAGGTTAAACAGTAACTTCCCAGCAAACAGGAGAAATTGTATTAAATAGTCTATAAAACTAGGGTTGCAATAGCAATGTAGGAACGAAATGACCATATTTCTGCAGCCCTAACTAAGCACCCTACAGAAGTCCTAGTCTAACCTTCACAACCCCCAGTCTGGATAATGCAAGGAGGACCTAACACCAATGAAAGAAAGGTGCTTTGAGGGCACACTGCCTTCGTGAACTTTTAGGGCCCACCCTTGTAATGCTGAGGTGGTAGCAGCAAGAAAACAATCATATGCTCACGTCTTCCCGTAGTAACTAGCTCATCTCAACTTCACTGCTTTCACGAACTGGATGAAAACCAGAAAGGTATCACCCCTGTGCAGCCAACAGTAACACTCAGCTCCAATGTATCTACACACCGGCCAGGGATAGTAAACAGCATTTATCAAATCTTAGCTGCAGCGGGCCAGTGATGCAATTCTCACACTTCTTAAGGCACAGCAAGGGTCATTCTTCCCCAGGGCCACTAGTCAAAGTATTGAAAGCAGGACAAAATTCCAGTGGAAACTGCATACGCATTAGTGTTTATTCCATGTAGGTTTTTTCAGTCCTGTATTGAGGTTTTGCAGTTCACTAGCTAGATAGTCTCCCTGACCAAAAAAATCACCCCTTTTGCTCCTCCCAGTGACCAGCCAGCCTACCTGTTATGTGGTATTTGATGTGGTGTTATACATGCTACACTACAATGTAGTTTTCCAAGGAAAACAAATACTTTGAGTAGTGAAGGATTCAGATTGCAGCAAACAGAGTAAGCAAACATTGTGTTTGCACACCTGTGCAGCTTCAGCCCAACGTTGCCTTTTATCACCTGCAGCTGTTAGGCCAGACAGGCACTGGTTTGACAAAAAGCAGGAGGACACTTGCTTACAAGACACAAGGCTTAAAACTGATTGTCTAGATCCTAGTTTGAGGTGTATGCAAACATCTTTCTTTGATACTAAAGAGTCATTTTTAACTGTACACTGCAGCTATATTTTAGTAAGCGATACAAAGGCCCAGAGACACTATACCAAAGCATTGTCCTGTGCAAAGATATGGAGGGGGGGAAAGTGAGAAATATGGTCATACCTTTAACAGCATTAGTCCAGACAGAAAAGAAGCAAGAGTCCATCTTACATGCTCTCTACTCTTGCCAAGTGACTCGTATCCCTGCACCTCTCAGAGAGGTGTATGTGTAGCTAATTATGTACCTGCTCACTCCAAAGTGGGTCTGGGGCACAGCTGCAAGCTGATGGTGCTTACAAAGAAATGGAGGTGGGAGCCCAACTTTCAGTTTTGAGCCTCAGGTCAAGACTCACAAGATTTTTAAATCATTAACTGCATGTCAGGTCAGATCAGATCAGCCACCTGTTCTTGCAGGCTGGATACACAAATACACTCCAACTTTTTTCTGTTTGAGCCATATTTTTAAGCTCCAGAAAATGGCAAAGGAACAGAGAAAAATCTAAGCTATTCTTGAGTAAGTCCCTCCTCAGACACCAATCCATAATAAAGGATTCAACACCAATAGCTGACCATATTCCTGGCACACAGGAGCTTCCCTTGAGACAAAGACAAATGACAGGATGCCACAATCACTGACTCAGAAAAGAGAAGCAAATGGTTATCATAAAATGAACCAACTTCATGGACTACAAGGATCCATGTCTGCTAATATTTCAGGAAATAAATTCTCTAGCCACAGAAGGTTGTTTCTAGAGGCAGAAACAAGCTTGTAAAAAGTTAAAGATGTATTAAGTATTTTAGAATAGTTCAGGTGGAAGGGACCTGCAATGTCCAACTAGTCATTTAGTCCAACTGCCCTCCTCTGGACCTACTGCTACCTCTTCCCAAAATCAGGATGGCAAGAATTACACATTCAAGGTGAAAAAATCCTAAATCAATAAATTGAAAGATTATTCTCTGAAATTCCTGCTTTAAGGATTAAGCAATTTCATTTTAGAAACTGTACTTTTAGGAAGACAATGCCTGTAAACAGTCAACAATTATCTTGTTTACTCTTCTACATTTTTCCATCATGACTCCTAGCCAGCATTACAAGCATGGTACTCTGGCCTTACTCAATAATGAGGTCATTTGAAAGTGTATATGCTCCTATCTTGCTACCCTCTTTCCTTAGCAAAAGGATAAAGACTGTATTTACAAATAGCTGGACTTGTGAACAAAAACAAGGGAACAGCAGTGCTCCAGACTAGCTGTGTAAGCAAACAACTAGTTTGTCACCGAGAGACTTTTTATTTGTAAGAATATTGTTTTGCAGCTCTTTTTGGCTCTGCTCTTTGACACCAAGTTTTCTGAAGATGCCAAAAGAAAACACCTCCACCCCTTCTCACAGTCAACTAAGCTCTTTCCAAAAAAAAAAACCAACAAAAAAACAACCCAAAACCAAAAAATTACTTGAAATGACATATACATATACACACTCCAGAGCTAAACTGGCAGTCTCCTGGCCTCAAACACCAAGGTTCTGTTACATGTGCCTTGCATAAGACAGGTTAATATAACGATATAGAACGTTGTGTTTTAAAACCTTCATCAGCATGAGAGCTGTATAGGACCATAGAAAAACTGTAGTTAGATGGACCATAGAAAAACTATGGTTAGATGGGATGTCTAGATTAGAGATCTGTTAGCTTCCCATCCAGTTCCAACACCTGCTTAAAACTGGGCTAATTCCAGAGTTCAATAATGAAACGCAAAATTCTCCAGTTGTGCTTTGAGCCTATGTGATGTGACAGATCCACACTCCATGTGTGTCCCTCCCAAAGCTGTGTGCTCAAACAGGACAACCTGCCTGGCAGAGATGGTCCCATTCTATGGTCTCAGAATGGAGACTCCCAAAGGAGGACACAAGCCTCTCCAGGCAAATTGTTCCTTCTACTTTATTTCCTTCTTGCCATATTGTTTTTTTCTCTGTAACCAGTCAGAATTACAATACAATCATTACTCCTGTTGTTCACATTACTACACCAAGATCTTGCTGCTAAGAGCACTGCTTCCCGTCCTATCACTGGGCTCCTCTGAGAAAATTCAGGTTCTACTTTTCTCTGTAGCTATGAATCAGGCAGTTGAAAACAGCAGTGAGATCTTATCTCCAGGTCATTGATACCCATTTTATCTCCAGAAGTCCTGTGCTGGGCAGTTTTCCAGCTCCATTCTCCCAAGTGGTAAACAAGAGTAACCCTTTTCACCAGTTTGCTGGCTACGTTCTTGCTGGTGCAGCCAAGACCTTGGCCTTCAGCATTACAAGGGCACAGAGCTGACTCAGCCCAGTGTCCACAAGTTTAATTTTCTTTAAAAAAAACAAAACCAAACAAAAGCAAAACACACATGCACAAACTACCCCCACCCCCGCAAAAAAACCAAATCAACCACAAACACAACCCACACATGAAGCTGCTCCCAGCCCACACTGTTATGTGCAGGCTGTTCTAACCAAGGCATATGTGTCTTCACTGAACCTCAGGAGCTTCTGTTTGCCCATTCCTCCTGCTTGCTGAGGTCCCACCTAATCACAGGCTGCTGTGCCATCAAAAACTCTCCTCTCTTTGGTGTCATCCACAGACCTGGTAAGGATGAGCTTCATCCCATCATCCACATCAATGAAAAGAGCATTGAGTAGGATGAACATCCAAGAAGCCCCACTGATACATGCATGACAACCATGCACCTTCCAAGAATCACTTAGAGTGTCCAGGCTGTCACTGTTAAGTAAAAAATGAGCAAACCAAATACACTTTACAGTACACAGTATATCTTCATCTAAGCACACAGAGTTGGAAGATCCTACACTGTTACAGGTATGAAAGATTAAGACTAGTTGACTTTCATGGTAAATTTTTCTGTGTGAAAAACAAGTAGGAAACAGCCAAACATGAAGTGCTTAATATCATAAATTCAAAATTAATAATCAACTGCTATTTTTTATCTGTAAAACCAAAAACTGTGAGTTGGTGCAGTGAAATTGCCAGTGTACAGGCAAGGCTGCCTATCACTACTATAACTCAAGAACGGTGCACACAGGCCACACAGTCCTAAGACAAGGAAAGAGGAGAGAAAAAAGCCTCACCCATATCTAACTGAAAGTATGGTTCTAGACCCAGACAAACTTGGCAATTAAATACTAAATCTTTGGAAAAGGGGCACAATTTTGGCCAACCTTTGAGTTCTTTAACACAACAATAGTAAAAGTCAACCAAGAATAATGAGATTAGGAGTGATGGGGCTTTACACCTCACTTCATTGCATTGAGGCACAACAGCACCAACACAGAGCAGCACTGCAGCATCCTTGAATTACATGAACTTATTGAAACACAGCATCCCCACCCTACAGGTGAAGAAAAGCCAGTAATCTGACTTAAAACAGCAAGAAGAAACAGAGGATCTAAGTGCCCGCAGCCACAGAGGTACGTGGCTGCACAGAACAGCAAGAGCATAAGCTTCTGTGCTCCTCTGTAAGTGTACATAGAGCTTTTTGTATTTCTTCAACTCCCTCCAGTTTAACAAGAGACACAAGACAGCACGAAAACACACACTAAGCAAGCAAGCCTGCAATAAAAAGACACTGTTAGAACTTTTTGTTAGCATGAAGCAAATTCAAGATCCTTCAATACAGGTTAGCAAAAACAAAAGAAATGTCTCATGTTTTTGTTTTTCTTTTAAAATAAGAATAAACAACACAATTCAATCTTAAAAACATGACTGGATTTGGCTGTAAGCTCTGGCATACACAAAAGCAGAAAAACCTTAATGTTATTGGATAATGAATTGCAGTGGGACTCTAATAAACCAGTTTGATTTTCTACCTCTGCCACCGACTTCCTATGAGAAGCTTGTCAGTTATTCTAATGCCTTCATTCTCTTGAAACAAAACTGATTATACTTTCCTTCCTCACATAGCAGATTAATTTCATTAATATTTGTTAGATGTTGATTATTTAAAATGCAATTAAGTACATAAATACAGTTTTCTTTCTCAAGATCTCACATAGTTCTCTCAGTGTCCTCATTACTAAAACTCATGCTAGCTTCAAAGAACAACTTCTCCATGGAAGATGCTCCAAGAAGCCTACCAAACAAAGCTACAGCCAGGCACCAAAAAACTTGTCATTTCACAGCCTTGAACATTTGCCTTGTTCCCAAATAAAATATACCTAGGTCAGTTACAGCTAAAAACTCTTCAGCGAACACAGCTGCCCCTTTTTCTCACCTCCTGTCACAAAAGTTGAAACCCAGTTTCTTTGGTTCTGTCCATCCTAGAAGTCAGGCTTTACAAGATTNATACAACAAGAAACTCCACACGGAGAGCCAATATTTATTGGGCCACCTCGCTTTAGGGATCCAGGTACTTTAGTTAGCAACAAATCCATGATTTATTTATGTGGATTTATTTATCCACATAAATAAATCATGTTTCATTGCTTACTAAAATACTATAATTTTACATAGGAAGGAAAAAAAGAAAACAGGCCCTGTGGAGGAAGGGGGACTAACAGCTTATTGCCGTGCTAAACCTTGATGCAGGTTACTACTGTCTTGTTTAGTATAAGCAAGTACAACAGATTTATCAATTTCCCTTTTTTGTTTCCTTAAACAATGGAAAGTACAAGCATCATCCAATTACCTGTACTGACCAAGGAAATGAGTTACACAAGAAGCTTAATATCAAAATTAATTAGGATAAAACTAAAACTGCTGCAAACACATGCCTTAACTAAGGAATCCTGGAGGTAATTCAGCTTTCATCCCATCACCTTTAAATTATTACCAGTCCAACCATTTTAAGTTGTAGGTTTTCTCTCAGTACTAATGGGTTACTCCAACTGACACAGAAATATCTGGAAATCACAAGAAAAAGCCTTTCTGTCTTTGAAAATCTCATCAATTAGGGTTGAGTTGAACCATAAGCAACATTCAAATTCCAGTATCTGCATCATTTTTATCCCCTCCAGATTTTGAAGTGCTCAATAATGGATTTCCAGTAATAGAAGAGCCACATGGCTCATTAATTTCAGCAAAACAAGGGTACCAATTCATGCCTACAAAGATGTGTTAGGGTGTAATTCTCTCATTCCTGTTACATGGGAGTGGAGAAAACCTTTCCTAACGTGGCTCATGACTGTGGAGAGTGGCTACACCTCTGACCTGAAGACATAACCAAGGGAGGGTTCATGAGGGGAGAGGTTTCCTGCCTGTTACAAGATGGTTGGAAAAATGCTTTGAGCCATATTCAACTCAAGTTACAGCCAGGCTGTCCCTACCTCCCACCTGAGTGCAAACTCCCTTCCTGACTACTGGGCTCTTCTCTCCTGTGCAAACACCACACCTGTATCCCATGGCTTCCACAACAAAACACGTCTCAACTCTGCACGCCAAAACTCGGCTTCCTCAACCCACTTAGCCCAGGTACCTGCATATACCCACACTCTGGGCTTGGCAGCTGCTGTACAGCTTGTGTTTAGCATTTTTTGCTTTAGAACAGCAATTATTTCCAGCATTTGACAGGTGCAAAGCTAAAAAAAGGCCTTTGTTTCTCCTGGTCTGTAGATGGTTAACCCCCACTGTTTAAACTTTAACTCGTGAAAGGTGAGACAGATTTTTCTTTCATTGTTCAAGCCCAGTGAGCCTTCCACAGTGACATGCAACTGAAGCAGAAAAAGCCCAAAACATATTAAATGCTGTCCTTACAACTATTGAGGTAAGTGTATCAAGTAGTAGTTATTTTTTCTGATTAAAGCTAAGCCATTACCATCAGCTCCATTTGCAAAGTGGCAGAGATGAATAACTGGGGATGTTTCCCAATTTCATCCTTAAAAATAATGTGACGGTTTTAAAAGTTCAAGGAACACCCAGAATGCATTGCACTTACTTTAACTATTTTATAATCTTCAAGGACCAAAAAAACTAGCTTTACAGACACACTTCAAGCCACTGTGGCTATAGCTGTTCCTGAGCAATATCAGTTGGCCAGCCTATTCATTAGTTATAATGAAACACCATTTTAAAATGCCATTTGTAGAGCGTTAACTATTCCACTCAGTTATGAAACTGCCCCAGAAGGCACAGAGTTATTTCCTCAAGAAACCATTAACATTTGGTAAACAAAGTGTATCTGTTAATTACACTTCCATCTGCAAGAACACATACAACCCCCACTATCTCCCTCCACCACCTGTCAAATCTGTGGGTTCACAGGTCACTGGGGTGTGGATACGGAGCAGGAGAGGCCAGAGAGATTCTGACATCTCTGCACCTCTTGGCCTCCTTCCTCGTGAAAATATAATTATTCTATTAGTGGTCATTTAAAAACAATCTTAGGATTACCAAACTCAAATCAAATACTACTCAGCTGCTGTATTTTTCAGATTGCTTACAAACAGTTGGCCAATACCTTATTTTTCAGCTCAAAACCCCTCCCCTCCAGCAAACTGTAATTTCTAGAGTATCTAATTAGTTCTGGAAACTCTAGCATGAAATCCTAACTCTGAGAACTGTGAAATCACAGTTCTCTTTCGAGACTAAGACTGGAGACTCAGTAGAGGCTGACTACACTTTCCCTCCAAACACAACTGCAGGATTCAGCAGGCTGCATCCCAACCACCCAACCAGCAAGCAGTGAGCCTCTGCTGCCTCTGCTTCCAGGGATTCCAAACTGTTCAAGCAATAGCTGAACTGCACAGCACAAATGCAGCATGGAGGTGAACCAGGGAGCAGTACTGGCGGCCTGGAAAAGACATTCCAGTGATGCATGGAATGCAGCATTATGTAACAAATTGCTGTTGGGTCTTTTTCTGACTTTGGAAACAATGCACAGAAAACTGTGGGCAAAACACACTAATTAGGTTGGAAAGTCAAAGACTCAAAATGCAAAAGTGCCAGAAATGAGGCTGCTCCCACACATTAAGACTTCCTCCTGGTGCACTTGTAACACAATTATTTACACAGGTTCATAAATTTCCCCAGGACTCCGATCTCACCCCATGCTGGATAAGATCGATTCCCACTGTCTGTGTAATGAGGGCAACTGTACTTTCTAAGATCTTTTTAACAGTCATGGCAAACATGATTTAGTGGTCTCCAGAAGGAGAAAACATGGTGTTCTAGTGAACAGCCCTGATTATCCTCAAAAAAACCCACACCAACCAACAACAAAACCAGAGACCCATCCACAACTCAGTTTTGAAGGGTATTGCTGCTCCAGAATTCATTTCTACTTGCAAATTGTACCTATATTCCTTTTAGAACACACTACCCTGGGTGGAGCGTGTCTGACTTGCTCGAGCAGCTTTCCCCAAGAGGCACCAGGCATGGAGGGTCACAGCTACAGCCTAAGGTTCAGCAGCATGAAACCTGTGGGAGTTGCATCTCAGATGACTAAGCTTGGGGATACATTTGACCCTATTCTCACTTGCTAAGTTTCCAAACACTAAGAAACAAGGAATACCATGACCACAGAGAATACTGTGAAAATAAATTAAATCATTTGTGTAAAGCATTTGCATATTACAGGGATGGAAAGTAAGGAAAAAATAGTACAACATTAAAAATCATGCCCTCTGCAAGAGTTTTCAAGTTTTAAAAAGAATGAGATACTGGTAAATAGCACCTGAGAATGTGCCATGGAAGTTGCATCACAGCACTGAAAATGGAAGTAACCCTCAGCAAACACCAGCAAGTAATCACCAAGTAAGAATTGTCATGAGGTACAAAAACAAGCTGCATAGCTGTTCTTCCTACTGATCTTCATTTCTGAGTGCTTGATTCTGGAAATTCAGTAATACACCTTATAGCTGTACATCTATCTGCAGCTATGAGAAAAAGGAAATGTCACCAACAGAGACTGCAGGCTGCAGAGATAGCTACTGACCAAGGCTTTAGGTCTGAAATTATAAAACAGATTTCTAGTTATGACACCTACAGAGCGACCTCAGTCCTTCACTTTATAGACTTTCATTCCCTTTATTGTGTTTATAGAAGCCTAAAGAATTGCTTGAAAGAATGGAAGAAAATTGACTACAGATTTTTCCTCTGCTAAGTCTGATGTAGGTGCAGTAACAGGTCTTAAACCATCAGAAATGTTTTCGTTGAGCCAGGGGCAGGGTAGTTTTCAGCTCAACAGACTCCAGGCAAAAGGGTGGTGCCACAGTAAAACACTTCAAGAGTAAAACACAATTATTTTGGTTTGGATTTTTTCTCTTCCCCCTAAGTCAATCTGTGTCTAACAAAGCAGCCATTCACATTCCTATTTCGATTTTACTTCCTTGTTTTCTGTATTTTTACATGCTGAGTTTTATGTTAGCAAAGCTCCCCTATGATGTAACAGAAGACATGAAATACAAAGAGAAAAGAAACACTTTCATTAAAATGTTTGTCCACACTTGATTTTTTTAAACTGTTAGATATTTAGATATTAGATAATTTACATATTGAAGAATCTAGTTTTTACTAGATTCTTTAATATGTAAATTATCTAATATCTAAATCGCCTGCCTCAATGTATTTTATGGGAAGAGTTACAAAGGAAATCACCTACTCCCAACAAGAAGCATTTGTGGTCACACACACACACACAAAATATCTTTTACCAATACATCAAAAGTAAAAATCAGTTTTTATTCTGATATCCGTCATATGTTTGAAGAAACTTATCCTCAAAGAATGCATAGAAGTTTACCAGATTTACCATATTCCATGTAAAGCAAAAGCCATCCTTCTCTTAGCCCACCACACATAAAAAACCTACCAAGAAAATTGTGCAATTACTATCAAGACAGAGCAAACGACATGAGATTTGTAAGAAAATCTAAAACTTTCCTAAATAATTGGTACCATAGAAGAAACTATCACAATCTCCTTAGTATTTCTGTTAACACGCATTTCATGGTTGCCATTTGCATAAAATAATTCAGGGTCAGTAAAGAACATTGCAGACAATGGAGACCTGACATTTTTCACATAAATATATTCCTGGAATCACCTGACATCCATCACCTTTGCATGAAATAAACACTGATGAACCAGCGTGCCTGCTTCACCTTCCACAAACCAATAAAAAAATTCTGCTTTTAATTTGACAGGACAGTTTAAGGCTAATTTTGCCTGTGTTTCTGAATTACTAACAGTTACAGGAACTTACAAGTTAAGGAGCAGAAGGTTTGTTAAGTCTGCATCTTTTGAGGAAATTCAACCTTGAGACCAGAAATGGAGTTAAGTACATCATCAATTTACCCTGAGATCACTTTATGTCAGAAAATAAGGTTGTATCAAACATACCAGGCCTCTCTAGAAGTGACTGAAAGGGGATTTTTCATAGTCTTGCTTCCAGTCTTTATAAAGGAACATCTGTAAGCTATCTGGGATTCCTTTGCATAAGTGAGCAAACAGGATAGAACAGCTCAGTGCCAGGAAGCTTCATTAGCAGTTTTCAAGTTATTAACATCAAACATTAGATCAACACAGAGTAACAGCTTAAATTGAACATTAGGGCATAAGTGTAGTACTTCCTAGTGGACTTTTGTATACACCTTATCAGTATTCCTTCCCCTCCATATTCTGAATATATTTTCAATTGAGAGTTAAACAAGGATGCAGATTTCATAATGACTCCCAAGGCAGTAACCCCTAACAACAAAAATCATTTATCAGTGTACGGGAAAATATTTTGAGTATGAATTTGACCTGCAATTTATGTTTCACACATGACTTCTCTGGAAATTGCCATAACAAAGTGCTAATTGTAACTGCTGCCAAAGCTGCCCATGTTTCCTACTGCTATGGCTCTTATCACCCCAACATCTCCTTTTGCAAGGCCACCAGGTAAGTCTGGAAAGCACAGTGGGAAGGTCCTTGGTCTCTTCAGTAGTAACTCCTTAGAGTCAGAGTTAGTCATGTAACTTCCACAGAATAAAGCTTGCTCTACATCCATAAGGAAGTAGAAGCCAGACACAACCACTCTGCTTAAGAATGTAATGCCTTAATCCTTCCCAATGATACCACTTTCAATAAAAAAAGTAAAATTTTGCTCTCAAAGAGACATATAACAATATCCTTAGGTGATATAAAGCTAGCACATAACCAGGAACCTTTACAGATAGATAGATAGATATATACACACAGATATGTATATATATATATTTTATAATCCATATAAAAACATTTTTAAGTAATATAGAAACCTGCAATGCTTGATGTAGCAGTGTTTATTCTGATTGCAATATTACAAATACAGAAGAACTTGGGGACTGGAACAAGGTGATCTTGAAGGTCCCTTCCAACCCAGGCCATTCCTGATTCTTTCTATGAAGGGGGTGGTTTGTTTGTTGTTTGGGTTTGTTGGTCCTGGTTTATTTGGGCTTGTTGGTCCTGGTTTTTTTGGGGTTCTCCACCACAACTGCCAAATGCTGTATTTCTCTGCAGGCAACTATGGACATGATGAAGGCCAGATCAGCACAACCAGCCCATGCTTACGTGCAGAGAGAGCAAAGCAACAAATAATGTCTACTTAAATTACACGAGGAACTATTATTTTTTGCACACACAATAGCAACAAGGAAGTTGGATAACCTACAACAGTGAAGAGGGCCTATTTGAGTTAGCCATTGCTTGGCTGGGGACTGCTCAGAACACAACCAACTCTGATAAGGAAAACAGACAAGAGACTTTAGGAATTACTGATCCATACTTGTATGTTCCAGTTGTACTTATTTAACTTCTCAATCTGCACGGATGCTAATATCCCTGAACAAAATAATTCAACATAAGTATATCAGATATCAAAACGATAAACAAACATTTTTGGGTTAATTTTAAAGAAATATTTAAACACTTCCAGGAATTTAATTAAAGCAGTTTGTTTAAACACACTAGAGAAAGCAATGGTCCTATGCTATTTTTGAGTATTTTGTTGTTCTCCATCTATGACACAAACTCCCTACAATCCAGATTTAACCTAAGCCCTCCTAATACTTGGGTTCATCTTGTAAAGCCTTGGGATTCCTAGGAGACAAAGTACCAGAAACAATGTTGAGGTATTGAATAAGGCACGGCTGCCTTTGAACTGCCTATGTTCTCAGCTCTCCTTTCAATCTTAAGGGCAGGTTATACAGGATGACAGAGAGCAATAGCCTTGTAGATCAGCTCAGTGAGGAGAGGACCAGAACCAGAGCTGTTCATCTCTGGGCATGGAGAGCTGTTCTAACTGAAGATGACTGCTTTATTTCCATACCTGTCTCAGAGTTATTGGACAGTTAACTGAGATACACAAATACAAGCAAAGTAATTTTTACTGCTGATGTAACTCAAGTTCACCAACCCCAGATAATAATAATCTTTTTCCCTCCCTCCCCTGAAGGGATATCCTGGAAAACAGCTCTACTTGTAAGTATGCAGATATGAAACAGTAAGAGCTTTTTCAAAATACGATCATTTTCCCCAGATCATTCATCGGGTTCTATTGCACTATTATCACAGCACTGTGCCATTAATTCCTATGTGGGATCCAGTGTATTAGTCAAAGATAAAGTGAAATCACTTATCTAGTAAGAGGTTCTGCAAATAGACTCAACCTGGATTTCAGGTTCCAGTTCAGAGTCTTCCATGTCTCTTAAAAGCAAACACCAAGAGAAACATGCTAGAACTCTAACAAATCAGTTTGTCATAGCTACTAGCCATGCTCACCTTTTGTATGCATTCACATAGCAATATATACTTTTCCCTCAGAAATGCAAACTGAATCCCCGTGCAGTTGAATAAATGATGGTTGGGCTAACGCTTCTGTGTGTCCAAATCACTGCTATAGATAAGTGTCCTTATAAAAAAATAAAGCAAACTAAAGGAAAAGCAACAACACAATCCAAATTTATTGTGGGTCAGAAACAAAACCTCTAATTACACAACTTCAGGTCTCAATGCTGAGAAAAAGATAACCTTGTTAAAACATACTGCAAGCTTCTCATTATCATTCAAGTCAAAGAAAAATATTCTTATTGAAAAGGTTTGCCTCTTCCTATTACAAACATATCAAAATTAGAAACCAAGAAGAAAAGCATTACAAAGCAGCACTGGAGAAGTAAAAAAAAACCCTAAAACAGTGATGTAATGATTTTCTAACTCTATTTCAAACCTCAAATCCTCAGGACAAAGGCAAAGTAGGCAAACATTAACAAAAGAGCACCAAGGCTGCAAGCAGGTGCATGTCCCTGTCAGGAAAGACAAAGGTGGGAAAGGAACACGTAGCATCACCACAACTAAAGCTACTTGAAGCATATCTTGAGAAGACAAAATAAAGCTGCTCCCTCTCTCCATCCTGCTACCTGCCATCTGCCCATGAGGCCCCAAAGCAAAGCCACATCTTGGGCACGGGGTGAAGCTGGTAGCAGCTGCGTCATCACAGCAGCTCCAGCAGGGAGCAGGGGCAAGAGAAAGAAATGGGGCAACTCTGTGTTCTCTTCACATGGAAATAGTGCACCAAGCAGCGATTCCCAGCTGGAAACATCCTTATGTAAGCAATATCATTTAGGATATTAGAGGAAGCCAGTTACAGCTCATTCTCTTCAATCCAAACATACTCCCTGACCATTTTCTTACAATATGACAATGTCATCTTAGCATGTGGTTTCTGAGCAATAGTCACAAGAAATTCAAGATCAGCTCACTGCATCTCAACCACAGCACCAGTAAAGAATCACAACAACAGAGTACGCAATACCTGGCTTATTCTCATTAAATGTCCTTCCTACAATAATTGTAATATGTTAAGTTGCATTTCACAATAGCTTAACTTAAAAATTTTGCAACAAGCATGCTTAACTGGTGTCTTTTGTGAAATACAAATTGAAACCACAAAACCAAGAGCATGCACTGCTTGATGTAAAAACTGTGAACTACTGACTTAAAAAACATGTTGATCAAGAGATATTTTAACATTGCATTATACCATTAACACTAAAACCCAATGTATTTAAATACGAAGCAAATAATCTCTTTCCTAATGAGAGGAAGCCAAGAGGGATTTAGGGGTGCTGCAGGATGAAATACTGAACTTCAGCCATCAATGTGTTCTTGCAGCCTAGAAAGCCAATTGTATTCTGGGCTGCATCCAAAGCAGTGTGGGCTGCAGGGCAAGGGAGGGGATTCTGCCCCTCTGCTCTCTGCTGGTGAGGCCCCACCTGCACGGCTGCATCAGCTCTGGGGTCCCAGCACAGGAAGGACATGGACCTGTTGGCGTGAGTTCAGAGGAGGCAACAAAGATGATCAGAGGTCTGGAGCACCTCTCCTGTGAGGAAAGGCTGAGAGAGCTGAGCTTGTTCAGCCTGGAGAAAAGAAGGCTCCAAGGAGGACTTTCAGTATATAACGAGGGCTTATGGGAAAGATGGAGACAGACTCCGTAATAGGACCTGTTGCAATAGGACACAGGGTAATGGTTTTAAACTAAAGAGGTTATCTAGAGAAGTGGTGGATGATCCATCCCTGGAAACATTCAAGGCCAGGCTGGACAGGATTCTGATCTAGTTTAAGATGTTCCTGTTCACTGCAGGAGGTCAGACGAGGTAACCTTTAAAGGTCTCTTGCAACCCAGACCATTCTGTGATTCTGTGATAGTGAATCCTACAAAGTTACCACATCCTGAAGTTCCAGGTTTACCATACATTGAATTTATATTAGTTCAGGACAAAATTAGAAGCAACTCTACTGAGCCATAGAGGGAAGGTCAAAACAAAGCCTGTGCAAAAATACATTTGACTTGTTTTCTATAATGCTTGAGTATATGTGTGCTACATCCATGTACATACAAACAGTCGAATTCACAGGTTATAAATGCAATTACAAGCTACAGGACCAAAAGAGGCCACATAAATTTCACATGTGTAAAAACAAAGAACCATAGCTTCCACTTCTCAGGTAAAAGTTCATCCATTTCAAAAATCCTTCCATTTTTGGTCGTTCCCTTTGAACAGCTTAAATGTCTTTGCTGGTTCAGTCCAGCACAGTTCATATAATTAAGCTAGCAAATGTGTCCAATACTGGCTAAACAAGAGGGTTCCTACTAATAGCAAGAAAAACAATACGAAAAGAAGAAATATCTGAAAGAACAATCGCAAGTTCAGATATTATATACTAAAAAGGCAGTATCTAAAGCTAAGAGCAATGTGAAGTAAAAATCCCATTTCCTGCAGCTTTCCTTGTATAAGAAGTTTTACAATCTGGATTCAGGATTCTAATTAAACATGGTATTCTTTTCTGAAAGGACATTAAAGAAAATTCTTCACTGTATTAGGATACCTCCATCATTACATCTTTTCTGTCTCTAAATAACATTTTTCGCTCATCTTCATTTTTTGGAGTTGCAGGTATCAATTTGACAGCTCCACAAAGTAAATGTTCCTATTTAATGACTGATATAAGGAAAAACATACAAATTAGAACATATATTATGGAAATAGACTGCATTAAAAAAGCATAGGGAGAGACAAAAAAATTGGAGGCATATGAAGTATTTAGAAAAAAAAATCCATGTAACCAATTGGATTGAGGTGATCACACATTGCTTCTACAATGGGTTTTGCTACATTTTAGGCAATTTTATTTAACATTGTACTTTTGTAAAAAAAGAGCCTCTGCGTCTTCTTTACTGGGTTTGCCTTGAGGTTATGCTAGTAAAATATAATAGACCCAAGCAAAACAATAGGTTTTTTTCTACTTGGAGTAAACACATATAAAATTTCTTGGGGAGTGTTTATCTTATGTTGGTAGCTGGAGGCACTAACAAGCATCAGTTTCCATTGTGCTTGGAGCTGTAAAACCAATACATGAAAAAAGTTCATTATTTATCCTGTTAAAAGTAGTTACCAGACATTATCTCTTAGGAAAGTTTCAAATTCAAACACATACTTGGAATGAAACCATTCTGTAGTCAACTGTGTCTTGGTGTTGGCCTGTGTTTCTGACTTTTTTTTTCATTGAAAGCTAAAAAGAAAATTTTACAAGTAAAGAAAAAAATCTGGATAAAAAGTTAAATTCAAAAGGCACAGTTGTCTATGCTCATGTCCCTCCCAAGAGTGATGCACCAAGGGTCAAGTCATCAGCTGAGGTGTACAATGCCAAATGTGAAATGCTGTACTGCACTGGTAGTATCCAACTTGCCTTGACTAGATATGCCACAGTAAAACCTCAGTATACCATCAATCTTTGCAGATGCATGTTAAACAGACATAAGAATTACAATGGAACTAACTCAGTGTAAAAAACAAGAGTTTTGTTGAACACGGACAAAAGAAAAAATCACCAACACTACTTTTGCTCTTTGTGGGTTAGCATCTAACAACCATGAGAAAAATGCTTTCAGAAGTACGAGAGAAAATGCTTTTGACACTCAAGCTCACCTGAACAAGCAAGCATTCTCTGTTTTAGGACAAACACCCATAAAGTATTAGTAGATAATCTTTTGCATCAAAAACAAAACCATACTTGTCACTAAGAACAAGTTTAGATCATGTTGATTTTTGCATTAGTCCTGCTACAGCAAGTTTCTGCATGTTTTCCTATGCTCCCTCCCTAGCAAAAAGGCAGGCCTGCTAGGACAACAGCCAACATGCAGCTAATTAGATAAATAGTCAAAGTCACCAACCACCTGCTTCCAGCACTCAAAACATTGAACTTTTCTGCTCAATCCATCTGTCTGAGATGGTAAAACAAAACACCTGGTAAGACAGGGGGACACACACTATGCGAAACACTCATTCTGTAAAGCTCATATAACCCACCCAAAAACCAGCTAACGATTCATATTACTGAATCACCCTTCCACCATTCCACTGTATTTCATACATTCTGGTCTACTAGCTAGAAGCTCAAAAAAGCAAGGGAAAAAAGGAAAACAAACAAAACCAATAAAACATTCCATTCCTTTTCACCTCTTATGACTGTACTTTCTTTATGCAGGCAAACCAAACCAAGCAGAGCTCTGTCCTCATCCTGTCCCACGTTATTTCAATGGGCATCCATTAATACTACATCCTCTCTCAGTAATGCCATTGCTTATTTGAGGCAAATATAAAATAACTTGGTATCGCCTACACTTTTTAGTGCTGGAGCAAGTAATTTGGTTACCTCTCAATAAGAGAAAGAAGCAAGAAATTCCCCAACAGATGGGAGGTGAATGTCACATGGCAGAAGCAGCAAGAACTCTGCACATCCCCAAATTAATTGCAACACAAAGTTCGGCTTCAGTAGTCCACTACTGGGCACAGTCTGCTTGGACAAGTCATAAATATTGTTCCAAGGACAAGAAAATATACACCGCCTACTGTTTGAAGTAATAAAGAAACACACTACAATGTCTCAGACTGCTGCTGTGTCCAGCAGTTGTCTGCTATCTCACCACTGTTTGAATCACGAGCTCCTCAGGAATTGTCACAAGCTCTTTGCTTTGGCAAACTCCATAGGGGCATTTTCCACCTGAAAGCATGCTGACTTACAAACTGTTAATATTCTGATTCCATTCACATTCCTTAAATTCACATACACAGTGGTGGATTTTATTCTTTTGCACACCACAATTTAAACTAGACTTTTAAAGTCTTTATTTAGTAGCCTATTTTTTGAACAGTGAACAGAAAACCCTCCAATCCACTAAGGACAAACTACAGGTTAAGGTGCTCATCTGAAGTGTGAGAAGTGGAACTTCATGGAAGTGGACCTTCAAAGAAATCAAGGAAGGAACTTGGTCATGAGAAATCATTGTCCTCATCCTGTTAAAAGAGGCAAGACATTTCAAATAGATTTCAACACATTTTTTATGCACATGCCTATAACAGGAAACCAAGCATACTTTTGCTCAAATGTCTCCAATCCCTCAAAAAGCATCTTCTTTAAAGCCCTTGATTAAGCAACAAACCTGAAACTTCTGGCCCAAAATAGTGCCTCCATCTTCCTGACAGTTTCTACTGTATCTGTCCCTGGTCTGGGCAAAGAGGGGGTCACCAGCACTAAGAGCCCAAGAGAACACCCCATCACCAAGACAAGCATAAGGCAGAACAGCATGAGAAACACTAGGAAAGCTCAGTACTTACTTTTGCTAATTTTATTAACTCTGTCTGGAGACATTTCCTAAAATTATGCATTTTTACCAAGTCTGAGAGGAGGGGGAAAAACTGTTTTGGTTTTTAACTAAAGATAACATCAGCAATGCAGCTGGAAGAGAATTAGATACCCTTTTCAGTGTTGCTCATTTTCTTAAAACAGGTTTCAGATGTTTATACATGCCTGCAAGTTCTTGTTCTAAAATGCTGAAATAAGACCAAGGAACAGGACCCAAGGCAATGGCACGAAGCTGTGTCAGGAGAGGTTAGGATGGATAGTAAACCTTAGTAACAGGTTCTTCACCCAGAGGGTGGTTGGGCACTGGAACAGACTCCCCAGGAAAGTGGTCACAGCACCAAGCCTGACAGAGTTCAAGAAACATTTGGACAATGATCTCAGGCACATGGTGTGACACTTGGCATGTCCATGCAGAGCCAGGACTTGATGATCCTTATGGGTCCATTCCAGCTCTGGATATTCTACAATTTCATGATACCTGTGTCCCCATTTTGGCTGACAAGGAGAAAGGTGAAAGTATTACTCCATGAACTACCAGGAATTACTACTATACTTTTTAAATCAGAAGTCTTTCTTGTTTACCCATATCACTGAAGTGTAATGGTTGATTATATTTGTTTGTAAAGGGAAGTGTTTCTTGTATGTTTAGCAATGACTTAACTGATTTTCAATGTCTGTAAACACTGCCTGTGAAGCACCAATGCTCCTGGAGCCTACATAGCTGGGGACCTGTACCTCATCAAAAAGTTCAAATACAGATATATGAAGTCACGAAATAGAGTTGGCCTCTCATGTCCTGGCCATATTTTCTTCTCTAAAATTGCAAACAAATGCACATTTGATCAAATGCCCCTAATGATCAGGCTCAAGAGATACTGAGTATCTAAAAGGTAATTAGCCCACTAAAGCATCTGAGGCTTAATCAGCACTGCACTAACATCTCAGAGCATCAATATCATGTAGTACTTAAAGCAGTCCCAAATGCATTCCTATTCAGAACAGAAAAGGTTTCTAGAATCACATTTAGAAGTTGATTTTAACAGGTTCTGTTTCTGTACTTTTTTTAAAAACTTTTTGAAATATTAAACTAAAGTGCACACAAATTTATAATCCAGGCTTTTGCAAATCTCTGCAAAGTGTGGCCATGTAACACATGCAATCACAAGCAGTCCATAATACCTTTATCTTCGAAACACTACACAATGGAAAGCATAGTTCTATATGTTGTGCTTTTTTGCTGTGTTTTATAGCATCATGTCAACCTGCTTTTAACATTCTTTTTTACAGCAGAGATGAGTGCAAGGAAAAGAACACACTGAAATGCAGCTAAAAAACTTCCACTAACAAACATCATTTAAATCACAGAGTTCTTCATCACCAGCTATGTCTTCCATCAGCTTAAGACACTAAAAGCATGGATCACAGTATTCAGTAAGTGTAAAAAGAAGAAAAAATACTTACTAGATTGGTAAGGTTTTAAATAAAGACTTCAGTTTAATAACATTTTTGTTCTAAGCCTATAAAATCCTTCTGCAGCATTTGGAAGCCATAGAGCATTTGGAGTCAGATATGCTCCTTGGTAAAGCTTGACCAAGTATACAGCTGTGAAACTGATATTGCTTAAGCTGAGAAATGTTAACTAGTAGAATGAACATTAAAAAAAAAAAATCATTGTTTTGTAATATGGATGGGCACAGCTGTACCAAAAAAAAACTCTCAAATGCTAAAGTAGAAAACCCTTCTGGAAATTCTTGCCAGGAAAACTCAGAAGCTTAAAAAAAAAAAAATGTCTGGTGAACATAAGAGAAATACTCAGTGTTTTCAACTAATTAATTTGTACACATTACATCAAAGATTAGAGCACTTCCTAAAAGAAATATTATTTCTTTACAAAACAGAATGAGCTCCAAAACTAATTTTAAAATTAACTTCAGTTAATGGTGTGTGATTGCTGAGATCTTAATAGATCTCCTACATCTGTAAATGTGTGAATGTTGTGCCTAAATCTATTCCAATCAAGGTTTTGATGAAGCAACTTCAGCAGTCACCTAAGCTTCTCAGGTTGTTCTTCGAAAAGAATTGTGATTTCAAATTCTAGCTAATTGATTTAGAGCCTCCACTCAAAACCCAGTAACTTCTATTGTCCGGGAAAGGAGTTCCCCTCACTGTGAACATGACATAAATCTTGAATACAAGCACTTTGTCAATCTGTCAGTGTGTGAGCCTTTCATCCTGGTGAAAGGCAAGGTTTTCACCACCATTATCTAGACTAGTTTAGAGAGTCTGAGCAGGGAGTATTATTGGCAACAGTCTTAGGAGAAAAAGAAATCCAGTGTCAAACTTCTTCCCACCCAATGAAGTTTGTTTTGCAGGCATTTTTACTTCAGAGAATTCAGGCCTTGCTAACATTTCTTCAATACAAGTGGCAAACAGCAGCACCCCTACCTACAATTCTCAGTACCACCCTGTTAACCTTAAGTACTCTGACACAGACACCGAAAGTCACGGCAACACACTATTTCTGTAAAATGCAACAAACAGCCAGGCTATGACACTCTGCTCAGAAACTTACACCTGGAGGAAATGATCTTATGCTAACAGGATGTATAAAATAAAGAGCTTTGAAATACTTATGTTTCCTCTCCTGGAAGTACATCATAACGTAGATTTTATTGCATCAAGGGTATAAACAACTCTAAATGACAGTCTAGTTCTACACTGGAAATGTATTAGGAACAGCAAAAGGATTAATGCTGCATTAAAGAAAGCAATAACCCTGCATAGTGTGCAATTTTTCATTTTCCTATACTTGCAAAATGCATCATATAAATTACATTCATAAACGTTGAAAAAAAACCAACAAAAACTTTTCTTCCAGGGTTCTTTTCATTTGCAAAGATTTCAAGCAGCAGAAAATTATTCTTATCACTGAACAAGCTTTTATATTTCTTAAAGAATAACTTCCTTCTGTACTTAACAGCAACACAATTGTATTTGGTGAACAGAAATCCTGCAGCATCCAAAGGCAGTTATTCCTTTTACTCTTCAATTTAATCCACTGAGAGCTTTAAACAACTTGCAAGGTCTACAATCACAGTCCTCTTAAACTAACATTTCCACAAATTCTACGGTTTTTGATGCTCCTTCTAGCATGAAAGTGAGATCCCACACACAGTGCTTATTCATGGATTGGTGAAAACTGAAGCAAGGACAGAACTGGAAGCCACACGATGCTACTTCAGTGCTAAAAGCCCTGGCATCTCTGTCACAGCTCATAGCTATCGGAAGGAAAAGGGTTGAACATACACTGGAGCGTGCCTTAAAGTGAATGCAGCAACAAATACATCAGAGAATGTGTGTTAATGCTACATGTTAATTATACATAGTAACAAAGATGATTATTTATAGTGGTCAGACTTAATTCTATACCATGAGACAAGCCATGAACACCTCAACAGCATAACCACATTTTTCCTCCCAGACAACATCATTCTGGCTGTTTTGATAAAAGAGACACCAAAGTCCTATCCATAATACTTCAACCAGCAGGAGAACTCCTTAAGGAAAAGCCAAAGTCCCCAAACACGAGTAACTTATACCAGCTTATATTCAGGAAAGGATCAAGCAAGGGAAAAGACCGCTAGCTAGACATACGCAAGAGTCTCTGAATCTTCAGAGGTCATCAGGAAAACTGGGTTACATATCTGAGATTAATAGTCAAGAAAAGAGTATTAGAGCACACTGAAATTAATGGAGCATGAAACTGAAGAGCAAAATAACTTTATTTTAAAGGAAGCAAGCTCCTCTAGCACAAATTCTTGGGCTTAATTCTCTTCATCATTCTTTCCAGATTTACTGTGGTTTAAACAAGTTAAAGTTAGTAACATACTTCTTGAATGTTTATTCTTGCTATTACTAACAGCTAGGTTTTAAGAAAGCTACTTTTGACTAAAATAAATGATAGCAGAAATGTTACCTGATAATCTTCTGCAAATGAAAAAAAAAACCAAAAAAAAATCCACAAACACAATAAACAGAGGCACATAAATGAACCACCAAAAAACTACCCAACATGCCCCAAAACAAATAAATAGTGACATCTCTCTGGAAGAACTTTAATGATATTTTACTTATTTTTTATTATTTATACTGTTTATAAAACACATATATACATATACAGTTAACTCATCCAAGTTGGTCACACTGACAGACGATCAGGTCCAAAACAAAGATATCATACTGAAACATTATCAGCAAAAAAAGGATGTGACTGACTTTAAAAAAAATAGATTCTTTTTTAAATATTATTTCATTTTAAATTTTAAGGCAAAATAAAGTCAGCTTCAAAAAATGGAACTTTCCAAAAGCTGCTAATTTCCTGGAATGCCCAGCAACTGCTCTACTACAGCGCAAGAGGTAGATCAATCACTAATCAAAACACAAACCTTAACTATTTTTTTAAATTCCACCCACTTAATTATAGTGGGAATTCTTTACTGCTGTTGCCTAACTCTACTTTAATCTTATTTTAAGATTAACCAACTGAGAATAAAATTTGCCCAAGAAACTCTCTCAATTCCCATCCATAAGCTAATGTCTTTAAACAACTGTCTGCCTTCCATACCATTTCTCTGGTTCAGCAAGTTCAACTTTATTGCTACTGAAGAACAGGAGACTATTCCTAAGAGCTATAAGAAAAAAAAAAAAGAGCATAAAGATTACACTGTCAGTGATCTTGTATCAGCTGTATACACATCTGCAAAGGTTCAGAGTGTCTGGGAGTGCTTTTGTTCCTTTTTTAGAAGAAAATCAGACCAAAAAATGTTGAACCTACAGAACTTGTTGGGTTCTAGCACATCCTTTGGCCCACGGTATTAGTGAGGGATCAGCTTTTCACAGTCATTCTTTAACCATCAGTGTGAACACACTAACATTGATTTAAAGACATGTACTTTAAAGTCATATATGCAAGCAATGTAGGAACTGTTGCAGTGGGCAGAGAAAAAATAAATATTTTTCTCACAGAACATGCTGTGTGTAATACTATATAACACTTTCAGACTGATTTTTTTTTATAGAAGAATTTTACAGGGCTGAGTATTAATTTTTCTACTCCAAGCATGTTTGCTTTGACAACGCACATACACTACATGTTTATTTTGTTACTTAGTTGAGAAAAACAAAGATCTCCATAGTTACTAACAAGCTACTGTCACAGGATATAATGGCAGTTCATTTTGTATCACCCAAACTTCATGCATTGGGTTTTTGCTGTAACAAATTAAGAACTATTTGGGAGAAGCTGTGTTCTTAAGAGAGACTATGTGCTTGCCCTGTGTTTTATGTACCTTATGAAAAATCAGAAACTGTTACAAGAAGTTGTCATTCTCCATGGCTGGGAACTGCCAGGATCTGAGATTAGAGAATGAATGATGCATACTACAGGAAAAGAACAAGTATAGGGAGATGTAAGGATAAAAAAAGAATAAAGAAAGAATAAAAGAATAAAAAGGCTACAAGTAACATCAGGTTCATGAACAGAGCAGCAACAGAAACATGTTCTTCAAAGAAATATTTTTGGTCATTTGCTTTCAGTTAGGCCCTCTTTCTTAACCAACTCTATTCTCCTGGCTAGGACACACATCATACCACATCATTTCTGGCACAGGATTAGTAAAATAGAAGGATGGCCACAACTGAACTGGAAACTATCTTGTCATCGGTTCTGTTGGCCAACACACACTAACTGCTTGAAGTATGAAAGTATTCTGGGAATAGTTTGCCTATTTTTTTTTTTTTTTTTTTTCCTCCTCCTTGGCAACAGAAAAGGAAAGGCATAAGCCATTCTGGTCACCAAGTGCAAGACCAGCAGCCAGGATGTGAAGCACTCTCAGGGGTGGAGGAAATTTCTATTGTGCCACCTACAGCAGGCAAGTGGCTTCTCTTCCAGGTAACAGCCCTGAGAGTCTGTTAGTAACTCCAGCATTGCAAGCAGGTAGCTTATATCCAGCTTCTCTTTCCTCTTTCCCTTCCCAAGAACTACGCGTTTCTAACCAAAATGGATTTCAACAACCAGTCCATCCCCAGTGCACAACACTAAACAAATGACTGCACAAATAGACAAACTTGTTGACTAAAGAAAAAACCTACAAGACACATACCACAGTATTTCTTTATACTGTACAGGTTTTCCAGTTACTCTCATCCCAACTCCACTTGTGCAGAAATTGGAGGCAAAAGTCAGTATCATGTCGTTTTGTTTGACATCAACGGAATGGTACTGAGTGATAAAACACATTCTTCACAAGATTTCTATTGTAAGGTAATCAGCTAATATTTCAAGAGCATGTATAGAGAAATAGGTGGTTTTAAGTTTATACCAGCTACCTTTTTCAAAGAATCACAGAATTGGTAGGGTTGGAAGGGACTTCTGGACATCATGTTGTCCAACCTCCCTGCCAAGGAGCACCTGCCCAGAGCAGGTGACACAGGAACACATCCACCTGGGTTTGGAAAGTCTCCAGAGAGGGAGACTCCACGACCCCCTGGGCAGCCTGTTCAGTGCTCTGACACTCTCAACACAAAGAAATTCGTGCTCATGTTAAGGTATTTCTTGTCATTTAATTTATGTCCATTGCCACACACCACTGAAAAGAAGGTCCCAGTTAGGTCATATTTAAGTAGATGAAAACAAAACAACCTAACAATTCACACATTAAAAAAAAAAAAAACAAACCCAAAACCAAAAGCACAGTCAACGCTTCAGAAGACTATTACAACATTGTCTTCAAAAGATACATAAAAGCCCCTATCTAAGTGGGTCAGCAGTTCTCCTAAATAAGTGTAGTGATAATCACTTGCAAGTTATGCTACTTAAAAAAAATCCACTCTACCTTACAAACCCATTCTAGAGAATTCACCATTGTAACACTCAAACTCAGCACATTTATTGCTCTAAAACACAAAATTACTTCTAGATTGAAAACTCAAAGCTTTAAGACATGCAATATTCATTGATAGTTAATTATCTTTGTAAGGAAACAACTTACTTGATTGAGTTTCTGAAGTGGTCCTCGGCAGGATTTTTTACTGTACAACTGTTCAGCAACCATAAATCTGCTTCAGCAGAGTTGTCTACAAAACAGAAAGAAACAAACCTGTGTTAAGAATTATTTAACCAGTCAACTCCTAACTTATATCTGATATATATAAAAAAATACCAAATTGAGCCATTTATAATAAGTTGGCTATTTTCAAGATTACTTTATACTCAATTACATTCTTGGAAAAGTTTTTTTGTTGTTCTTTGTTTTGTTTTTTAGAAAAAAAAAAAAGAGGCACATGAGCATTTCCATTGTAATTTCTTTTTAATTTTTTTTGCCAATAGGGAATGAATTGTTATCTCATTTACCATCTGAGATGCCATTAGGTTGCACATCACGGAAAACAAAGCTAAAAAAAATGGTCATAACTCCCAGGAAAGCATACTCCCAGAAAGATCTTGCCTAGACAAAGACAAAATCAAGGGGTCAATAAAAGCAGGTTTCACTAAGGAAACAAAATCCCTGTTTCAGCTCCACTGTGAATTAATACTACAAAAAATACAAATCACAATTTATAAAATGTAGACCTCTACTAAAGAGAAAAGTCAATGTAGCTGGTTTGGAAAGAAACATACATATTTCTAGTTTTGAGTGTATCTTGGTTATGGTGTAATTATAGCTCAGCAATTTTCAGACAAAAGACATTCATGAAACCAATATCTGCCTCCATTCAGATAAGATTCAGATATTTTTTTCAGGATCCAAACCTTTCTGTATGTTCAGAGCCTATTGATATCCAAATTCATTAACAGCACTGAATCCCAGAATTATCTGCAGAAGCACATATATACTCTAATCCTGTAAAACATGGCCAATAGTACAGAATTACTAGCACAGTCATTATCCTTGTGAAGTTAGAGCTTCTTTTTTCGAACAAAAGAATAAAGATAATCTATCTCAAACAGTTTAGTGCTTTAGCATTCATCAGAATAGCTTCTAGCAGTTTGGATAAGAAAATTCATGTCACTCGCTGCTATTCAGTACATTGAGCATTGAAGTATTGACTGACGTGTCATTAAATAACATAGGCCAGTGAGCAATGAATACAGGTAAAACGTAATTTTTAGGATGCCGTACTCGAATTGACATCCTGCAGGAGAAAGTCTGCCAAGACTGAGCCATGTTTACTGAATATTTACGTATTTACACATTTGCATATTTACATATGCACTCATCATGAATGTATCCATACAGACATGAATAGCCTTTTCCTCCACGCACACACACTTAGGTTGAAATGCTAAAATTGAAAAAGCTTTCTGTCTCATTGAGCTTTTCTTCAAAGAATTCATCATTTATAATTAACTACCAGGCACTTAACCTATGAAGCAGGTAAATTGAAAATCATACATAACATGCAACTAATGCTAAGTAAGAGAAAACATTCAGGAGGATTCTAATCATTGTTGACCAAGACTACACTATCAATTTGGCTAAAACACAACTTCCTTTCACTAGAGGGGAAGGCCACAGAGCAGTAATCAAAACAACATTCAGACCTTTAGCTACTTTAAATAAAAAAATACCTGACCCTGTCAGATTGCGAAAGAGCACTCAGCTTTTTAGCCTACATAGAAGTCAAAACAAAAATGGAACAAGACAAAGAACCTCTCCTCCAACCCAGGCTGCATGAAAATTATGCTTTTAGACTAATGAACAGGCTCATTTACTACTAGAAAGATAATTAGAGGTAAAAAAATTTATTAGGAATTATGTACAGAAAAGCAAAGAAAGAGTTTCAATGTCAGAAAAAGAGTGATCTCTCGGTCTAGTCAGATGCACCAAGTATGAAAACAAACACATTTTAAAAGTAGTTTTCCAGTCACACTGCCAAAACCTCATATTTCTTATTCTTTTCAGCAGCATAAAATGTTTATAAATTCAGCCCCACACCCGTAACACACCCACCTGAGAATAAGGGGTGGGACACACACACACACACACACACACACACAATAGCAAGAGGCCAACACTTAAGTGAGACTACATTTAACAGAAACCAGTTGCAGTAGCACTCATTCATCACTGTAAAGCACAATGATTTTCAAGAGATGTCTTTATTCAGGGGAGAGATGCCTTGAGACAGAGAACACCAGTTCTGGGCTTGGTTTCAGTTCCTCCTTGTACCATGGTTTCCAGGTGTGCAGGAGAGACAACACTGTGGCAATGCTTCTCCCCTAAAGCCAAAATCAAATCCCTCTCTTCAAAACAGCCTTGGAAAAAGTAACACATTTAAGTTTAGAAAACCCTTCCATACTAAGCCAACAGGATTAATTTCACACAGCAGTTTGGTTTCCAGGCTATTAATATATTGACTCCTTGACTGATGGACAACTGCAACACTTCATATATTTTACACATATAAAAAAGTCTCCCAAATACATATAAATTCATTTCTTAACCGGTTTCAGCCTCTGCAGAACAGAAGATGAAAATCAAAGGCTTTTACAGAATAAAATCTCCTGAGCAGTTTTGGGGAAAGTAGTCTCATTCATGTACACATCTAAAAATCATTTAAGGAAAATGAAAGCATAGCTGAGGTTTGTCCTCTTACAGCAACAGTATTGTTTTATCATATTTAGCTGTTCTATTTCTGCATTTTTTTAATTTTTTTCCTAATTAATTCTCATATCTCATATGAATATATGTACATACAAGTTTTGATTATGCATATATATAAACATATAGACACACCCTTATGAGTTGTATTCATTTATTAAGTAAGAATCCATATCGCAATTCTTCAAAATGATAGCTGAATTTTCTTACTACTTTACTGCCCTATTCATACTTAAAATAATTGCATGCACTGGTATAAACTCACTACAGTCTACTGCATTTTCTCAAGAAAATTTCAGTTAAAAAGAAAAAAATTGCCAACAGGGCCTTTTTGTATCAGGTTGCAGGAAGATCTGAACACTTGCAACATTGTGGGAATAACTTGTCAGCGGTCACATTTTGCTTTGCAAGGCCTTGATGGATGTCTGGAAACAAACATGGACCAAAACAGCAGACTGGGCTTGGAGTGTATAAACAACATCTTCTGGCTTCATAATTACTAAATATTAAGCAACACCAGGGTAACAATTCTTTATTCAGGGCACAGAGACTGGAGCGACT
>WAAE01016150.1:0-62015 GCA_013400495.1 Nicator chloris
AATCATTGCTTTGCTGGCACTTTGCTGCACTAAAACTCTTCCTCTCCACTCCCCCTTCCCCCATTCCTTTTCCGTGACCCTTACTGAAACTCTGCAAATTTAAGTTCAGGGAAGAACACTCCTTACGATGGCAATGCATCTTTAATCTTCATGTGAGAGATGTCATTGTAGAGAGCTATTGAGACAACCTCCTCCATGGGGCAGATGAGCCCATATTCTTCACAGCCATTCTCAATTACCAGGGGATCAGACTTATGTGGGTCAAACATGATATTGTTTGGAGTTACTATCATGACTCCTCCAACGACACCCTAAAACAGGAGAAGGAAGAGTCAGCACATCACATGTAATGCACTTATCATTGGGTATTACATTTTAGGTTACTATCTTAAAAAGCAAAACCACTTTCCTGCCTCTTTATACTGTGCCATGAAGCACTTGCCAGCAAAATACTTTGCTTTCCAATTGCATTAAGACATTGTAAGGAGAGAAAAAAAAATTCTTAGTAACATCCAAGTTCCTGGTAGATACGGAAGAACATCTGAACTATTCAGCTTTCAGTGCTGACTGCTACAAGCTAAAAATGTGATTGTTAATCAATCTCAGACAAAACAGAACCGTGGATTTATTTTTTAAAAAAAGACATAGCATTTTATTCTGGATGCAGCTACTTTAATTTGATCCATGAATTTACATGCAACCAACACACCCGCATGCATTTTTACTCATGGAAACGTCCAGGTTACTATGGCAAGCTAACATCAGACGTCCCCTTTATCTACTTTCCCAGAGGTACATGCAAAAAGCTTCTCCATACAGGGATCTGATATGAGACAGCTTCTTCCCAACATAGAAACAGCTCCTATGATTGGTCCAAGCATATTCTGCTCAGCTGCAGAGGAGTCATTTAATTCTTCAAAATGTGCTCTAGCAATGGATTTGATGAAAGGCTGCTGCATCAGCTGTTACTCAGCATCAATCCATGGCACCTGACCATTTTTCAAGGTTTAAAAAGGAGATTTCCACTGTCTTGCTTCTGCACCCTCTCCTCCAGATGAACTAAAAAATTCACCAGACCAACTCAGAAGCTGTGTGTAAATCATGACATCTGATAAATGGGAGACACAGATCAACTGGAATGACCCACACTGCAGATACTACTAATTATCCAAGGTCACCTGCAAGGCAAGCCAAGGAAGGCTCATAAATAGGCAGGTAAAAGACCACAAGCTTGGTTTGTGAGGTTTTTTAAAGCAGTAAGGTATCAAGCTGATGGCTTGGCGCTGGCAAATGAGTACATGAATGCCTGCTCCTTTATAAAGCAAAATCTGTTGATATTTCCCATTTGCTTCTCCTGTATGACTCAGTTGACAAGCTTGGTTTGTGTTTGGATGACAGAATCAAAACAAAGTGCAGAGGCTTCTCCCAGATGCCAGAAGACAACACATCAGTAAGGCTGTACTTCCCACTCAGCCACTGCAGGAAGCCAGGCAACAAAAAATTTCAGCTACACTGGCAAAGAAGCTGTCTCATTTTTGATTGCTCTGACTGAAAATTACTTTTTCCAACCTGCAGCCATAAAATTGGCAATCTGTATCCTCTGCACCCAATAAGCATCACATAGCAAGTGACAGTACTGTCCTAATTTATATGCAAGACATCACGTAGTTCTCTATTACATTCTACAAAACAGCAGACTGTAAAATTGCAGAGGTTAAATACTGTCTACATCCACTCAATGCAAAAAGAAGCCAGAAACTGTAGGTGTAAACACATCCATCTTACAAAAGTCAGGACTAAGGGAAAAAAAAAAATGTTGCAACTACAATGATTAGTATCTCCAGTGTTATAAATTCCAGAGAACTTGAAAACCCAAACATGCAGACAGCTAACTGAAACCAGAGTCAACAAGGACAGATATATCAAAGTACGCAGTTCATGAAGACAATGTCTTGCAACCTTGAGAAAAGGGCTAAAATATTCCCCAAGCTTTGTGCCTTTGCTTCTAAAACACTTGCTGTAATTTAGGATTGCAGTCCTGGCACATGTTACAAGAAACAGAAAGAAGAGACTGTATAATGCAATATTTATCCTTTTATTAGGCTTGCACAACTTTAATTTGTAAGTCCAGAGGCAACATAAGCGTAATTAGAAACACTGCTCTGGAAACAGTTAAAATTTATCTTCAAGTCATAAATGAAATAGATTGGCATGTACTCATTTTATACAGCTGTTGCTCAATTTGATGGAATTGGACAACTAATCCTGACGTGTCATAACTCTGAATTGCAGTTCTCTCTATCTAGCAACACACAAGCAAAAGAACAAAATTATACAGCATATTATCACAGCACCAACAAACACAGCAGTTCTAGATAAAGCCAACATAACTTTTACATTCTTTAAAAATATGAAGCACATTTGACTCCCCCAGTATTTATCTCTCACTTATCCAAAGAGAATCTCAAACAATGCCCAAAATTCAGGTTCCACTTACCTTACCATCTGTGAAGTAACGACAATTCATTTTTAAAAATTTGACAACCACAGGCTCATCCTCTTCTGAAGTAGAGGACAGGACTCTCTCCACTGGTTTGAAAGCCTTTCTTGCCAAATCAGCATCCTTAGAAAAGAATAAGTTCAGTGGAGAGCAACAGGACCAGAATCATATACTTCTAGATTTTTGAAAACTAAAAGGCCAGGTTCAAACAATTATTTTCCATTTGCATAAGGAAGAAAAGCAAAGGTCATGTATGTAGGTATATATGTACACTTCCCACAGTGTCGTGTATTGAAAAAAAATGACCCTTGTAACCTCACAAGAAACTCCACACAAATAACAGGCAAGAAATTAAAAAACAGCAGGGCAGGTCAGCTCAGCAAAATTCAATCATACACTCTCATTAGGGAGAGGGCCTGCCCTTACACATCATCTGCTCACAGAGCACTGGTGTGATTCCCCATACAAATGGCATAGGGGTATGGTTCAACACAATTATTCACTCCAAGCTTGTCTCCACTTTTGATTAGTGATGTATTTGAAATGATTTATTACTTTAACCTCAGCAGATGTTCAAGATGTTAAAGGCAACTAAACTGCCTAAAGGTATTATCTAAAATCATCATGGCCAATCGCCCTTCTAAAGAAAATGAAAGATCAGCTATGCTGAGGCCTTTCACAAAGATTAAATCCAGCAGTCTTGTCTAAAGACAAGTCTGTATATAGGTACCACATATACACAAACTGTTTAACTAGAAAGAAACTGACTGCTCAGACTAAACTAACAGCCTCCCCATTCAAGGCCACCAGTGCAGGATCAAGGCTCTGGACTGCAGAGCAGCATAAAAATCTCCAGTAGGAAACACTAAGTAATTTTTCATATTTAGCTTTCTATTCTTTAAAGATTATGCACTACACTATTTTTAGTAGTTTTGATAGACTTAAGGCCCAACTGAACTTCTAATGAGTTTCCACACTCAGAATCCCCTTAATCTGGAGTATTTTTAAGGCAATGGTAAATTTTGTAGTACAGCAAACTAATTTAATGCAAGATACTGCACAAGGCCCGTAAACTCAAAAAAATGCTATTGACACAGCCTTGATTCTCAGCTTCAGAATCAAGAAAATATTTTGAGAGTTTAAGACCAGTGAACCATGTTTGACTTACAGGGAGTTTATCATATTCAGCATCTGATGATGAAGGAGAAACAGGAGCACCAGGACTAGAAGACAGCCTCCCAGCACTTGTATCTGGCACAAAGAGAATCTAAATACAAACAGGCATTTCAAAACAGTGAGGCAAAAGCTTTAAAAGGTTATTAACTATGTTCTATGAAAAAGACAACACAATATTGATCACTTTTATCTGCAATGTACACCTTAAAAACATTCAGAAAAATGAAACTAATTTCCTTACTCCAGCTTTTGTCTGCTGGGTATTCTTAGGCAAGTCACACCATCTCTGTGCCTCAGTTTCCCTATCTGCAAATCACGACACTTCAAGCGCCTCATGGTTGTAAAGCAGAAGTAGAGATGTGCTCTTTATGAACCAGGTGTTAATCTCCACACTTGCATTTCCAGTCCTGGACTCTCATAAAAAGTCTCTCTCCATTTTTTTCTCATCTTACAGGAGACTGACTCACACCCATCATCATGGCACAAAGCCATTTCAATTTCTGCCTCTAACTCTTTAATTCTTTAATGTGTTATAGATCGCATTTATCCAGACTTCCCAATAATCCCACTGCTTTGCAACAGCTGTATTATCTCCTTGAGCTTCAGAGTCATCTTTACGCTTTAGTGACGGTATATAAATAACAAGTCAGATATGGCAATTACAAAGCTCCCCCCTCACACCAATTCCAAATAATAATCTACTGAGTTTCAATTTGAGGGAGGGCTATAAATTACTGCCCATTATCCTTGTATCCAAGTAACTAAAAGATATACGTAAATAGTAAAAAACTTCTAAATACATAGCAAGTCATTATGTTTCAGGAATTAAAGAAAACCCAAATAAAGAAAGTATTTACCTGGCCTGGCACAATTGTCTGTGTGAAAAGCTTATTGAGCTCCACAAGCTTGTTTGGGGTGACGTTGAACTTTAATGCTATGCTGTTTATGGTGTCCTGATTTCCAGCCTGGAAAAGAGTTGATGACTAAGATATCATACAGAACACAGCACCACACATGAACTAAACCCATTTAACAGACTATTTGCAAGGATAGACTTTACCTCAACACCCCATCTATTTATATAGCTGATAAACCAGTATCAAAAAAAGGACAAATATTCTTTCACACTATACAGTAGATAAAATGTAGAGGTGTTACAGATGTCCCTCTCCTTTTCTCTTAAAACTTTAAAGCAGCACAGCTGTATTTAGAACTGATCTGGCAAGGGGGAGAAGGTCATACACTGAGAAGTTCACTACATCTCCAGCAGCCACAGCATGTCAGGCATTTGTGCAGTTCCCAGCTGGCACACCACCTTGCACAGAGGCTCTGTATGGTAGAGAGTGGAATGCACTTGGGGACCTGAGGGCTCACATAGATGTTTTGGGCAGACCTAGCACACTGCTGCCCTGCTCCAGCTTTAGAGAAACAGATCTCATCAAGCACAGGTCAACTGCTTGATGACTTAAGCAACATGGCAGAATGGGAGTACTTTTCAGAATAACAAAACCACTGCTCTACAAGAGAGCCATAATGCAGAAGTAAAAATGGAACTGGCAGCAGCAAGAGGCAGAGATGCTGGGTTGAACAGAGATTCAGGATGCGACCCTAATTCTCCCCATAGGGTGGTATTTGAATGGTGTCAATAGGGGCAATCCCTATTGATAGGTGCAAACTGAGAAAGAATTGGTGCTTACAGTTTGGTGCCACTGCCTCCCTCTCAACGTCAACAACTCCACTTTCAAAAAGCAGGCATGAACACACCACACACCAGTACTTACTGTATATTCTATGGTACCATGGGGCTTCTGAGAAACCATTTTCTTCTCTTTCTTTTCATTGGTTTTGTTTTGATTGTCATCTAAAGAGCAAAAAAAAATTCAAGTAATTGACTGTCAAGATGTTTACCTCTCAGCATGTTTTGAAAGAGATCTACAGTATATGCAAATTGCAGCTGTGAAGAAGAACAAGAAGACACATTAAAATGCCTATTAGGCCTTAAGATTGAATTGTAAGGCAAGAAAACTTCATCAAGTACAGCTGGTTTAGTAATTGTTCAGGAAATCTGCAAGAGTGATGTATATATGATACCACAGCAATACACAACTGCTGCCATAGTTTCTTCTGTGATTCCTACACAATTCAGCTGCTGAATACAAGTACTTTGTACCGTCAGGTGAATATAAACACATCTACTGCCTTGATACAACCACAATAAATATTGATTAATCACCACTTCACCACAAGTACATTACATTCAAACATTAATCTCTGAAGGTAAAAGTGTGCCAAGAGTCCTGCAAAGCATGCATGTACAGTCAAGCATGAGAAAGCAGAAAGTTTGTGCAGAAGACTTTTTCTATCGGCTGCAGTACACAGAGCTCACTGCAGCTGCAGAAACCCTTGCAGGACCCAAAAGGCACCCGCGAGCTGTCAGCACTAGAGCTCTCTACCAGAGCAGGGTAGAGATTTCCAATTTTTAGGACAGCAGTGGGTGAGCAAAGCAAAGGCTCAGGGAGGATGGAGCTGCCCAGCCAGCCCCAGCCCCACGGGGCTCCCCTCCAAACCCAGAGCCCAGACCCACATACCTGGGGGGAGCGAGGGCAGCATGCAGCCCCAGCTCCAGGAGTGGGGATGGGGTGTCAGGAGGCAATTCATGGCTCTCCCTGCCTGACTGCTCCCAAGCTCTTAGAAAGGCAGGATGCTGCAGCCCTGATGAAGTGGGGAGAGGCAAGAAGACAAGGCAAAGCTGGGCCCAGCAAAATCAGCAGCCAGGAGCAGGGTCCTCCTGGCAGGACTCTTCCTGTGGTCCAAGCCTGCAGCTCTGGAAGATCAGGGAGGAAAGCTCTGGGAATGGCAGCACAGGGCTTCTGACTTGCATTCAGGCTTTGCTGCAACCTTTGCTATTTCCAGAGAGCAAGAAGCAGATAGTAAAAGGAAGGGTGAGGACTCGCCTGCCACACTGTAATGTACACAAGAAACAAGGAGGGGCCCAGTGTGCTGCACCTGACCCTTCTGCTGGCCCATGTCCACAGCAAGATGAATGCTGTGGGGCTGCCTCAGTGTGCTGCACCCTCAGCCAGAAGAGACTCACAAGAGCCCTGGACATGCATCCAGGTGTTACTGCTGGCATATCCCACCCATCACCTGGCAGGGATGCAGTCATGAGAAGTGCATTGGGGACACTACAGATAAGGCAACAGAGGCAGAAAGCGTGTAGAAACCAAACACAGACAGTTTAAGTACGTGCACATAGTGTACATGGCATGAAGGACAGCAGGAGGAAGGACAAGATCAGGATGATGCTGGCTTTCCCCTGATAGCATTTTGAAACACAGCATCTCTCGATGTCAGACACTTCATGTCTTGAGATTGGACACCTGCATTGAAACTTTTTTACATTAGTTTTCTTCCTGTGTTCTTCTGACCGTTTGTATTTTCACCATTGTCACACCACCTTCTGCTGATCAAAGTGAAAGCAGAGTGTGGAAAAATAGGTAATGGCAGCATCAGCAGGGTACAGTATTAAACCATCAGAAATACAATGACAACATGACAGACAAAAAACCTGATAAATACTGGGTATTTTCTTTATCCATTACCTACATACAACTGCCAATATGGCACAATCCTGCCTGAAGAAACCCTGCCAGCTACTGAGTTCACAGTGTTTTGTGCTACTACGAGATACCACTTCAATTAGTCCTGGATAATTAAACTTACAACTATGTATCACACCCATGTAGGCACACTACCTGAACTTTTTGTGACCTTTCTGTGGAGAAAGACAAGAAAGGTAGACTTCACCTTCTGGTAAATTATTACTGGTCTAGCTGGAAAAAATAGACAAGTGTTCAGATATTTCACCCTTACTTATCTCTGAAACAGTACACAGGGTAGGAAACAGTTAAGAGCAATGATCTCACACTAACTAGACATGCACCAGTAAGACCTTGGAGGGGTGGGAATAAAAATAAAATAGGTCAGAGAGATGTAGAGAGAGTGAAAGAGATTTTGCACCTGCTGAATGGGAAAAAGTTGAAGTCTGGGTGTTGATGGGAGAAATAGCAATATGCAACAAAAGCAGTTTCTCTGAAGGGCTTTTAATATTTGCTATTAGCTAAACATTTTTGTTCTAAAGCTTTGTGTTTCAAAATGGAGAGCTGACCAGAACAGCGACCACTACACCACTGTGGCACAAAAAGACCACAAAATAGCAACACAGATGACTTTCTCCCCTGCAGCTTCCAATATGGGAGGTAGGACACCTCCCTCTCTCCCTGTGAAATATCAGTATTTTGCAGATCCTCCTAATTGCATTGCCTGCCAAGTTTGGAGATTAAAAAATACTATCCAGGAAAATGTTGTAACCTGAAATACTGTATTCACAGGAGACATAATATGCTCTGGTTCTTGGCTGACAGGACTGTGAACCTGTTTGTTTAGTAGGGTCCTGAACACAAGCATGGTACAATAGAGAAGAGTGAACTAAACATGCACACGTAGTTGAAAATGTCTAACTGCAAAATAAGAAAAAGAGAAGTCCAAAAGACAAGCTGAGTTTAGATTAAACAAAATGCCACGGGGCTTTTGGTCAATAAATGTTAATAAATCCTAAGTAAATTGAACAATTAGACACTTTTCTTTCACATCTACGTGCAAGAGTATGTGTTATATAGTCTGTTTAGCTACAGGCTAAAAGAAACAGTCACAGTCTGTAAATTTATTTGTCTCCTGAAACCAAAATCTGACATTTTGTGTTTGGATACTTTCCTCTTCTACACCCTACTGCCCCCCCTTTTTTTTTTCCTATCCCAGCAACAACAGGTTGAGAACATTGTCCATACTTTATGCCTAACTACTACACAGGTTTGGGCTACTCAAAACCACATCCTAATTATTTGAATAGTGTGAATTCTTAACTAGTCTGTGTTTTTATTTGTGCATATAAGGATTTAAAATAATAAATTAAAAATTTCAGACCTTCAGAAGAAAAAATTGCAATGAATCCATTAAACCTGACAGGTACTGCTAGGCCCACATATTGCACATGTGGTGAGGCTCAGGTCACAGATTGTGCTCTACACGAGCAGAGTGACTGGAAAGCCTGGCAAAGCAACACACCACAACATACTGCCTCTTCAGTTCCCCTTATCTTCTCTCCTTTCTCCTCCAGGAAGCCAAACATTTTCTGACATGATCTAAAGGCAGGTAGCTCTAGTATAGCCTCAAAGGCACCAAGAGCACATGCAGGCATGATTGAAGCCTCAGAAACCACATTTCCTTCAGTCAGAACTAGATGAAGAGCTTCATAGGCTTTAAACAACTGCCTTTGGCTACTTTTTGAACTTGAACATCTGCTCAGTGGTGAAATGACTCATGGTTCTGCCTCCCAAATATTCCTGCACTGCATGTACACTGGAGATGGAATTGCACACCCATGAGAAGTGACTAGATGTTAATGCAAATTTGATCACATGACATTTTTAGGCAAAGTGCAGGGTGGGTGGAGTGAACCTCTCCGTGGTTTTGGGAAACTCGTAAATTAAGAATTATGTAAAAATAGTAAAATAATAAGCAAGAAGAAGAATGGCAAGCGAGAACAGGAAAGAAAATACAGGCCTACTGAAAACAGGTTTAGAGTGGAAATTTTTCTGCCCTTAGTCATGTATTTGTATCTCAGTTTCGTAGCAGACTCTTGACATTTCGTTTAGCAGTGTTACAGGAAACCTTTCAAAAAAGAGTTACCTAAGAGTAATTTGGAAAGCAACTATTGAAGGAGTATGATAAAGAGGTCAATCACTTTATCACCCAAAAGACCTTGACGCATGATAGGAGAATTACACCTCTGCAACTGTGTAAATAGCTCTGTAAGCAGATAGACTAGGTCAAGGAGCATCGGGAGTCTCCTGGGCTGCCCACATGGAGGACGGGCCATCACCCCCGATGCTGCAGACCAGGCTGCCCAGCCCAAACGAGTGCGAGGTGTGGCAGCGCTGGCAGTGACAGCTGAACCCGCCGGGCAGGTCCCGAGTCACCAGGCAGCCTCGTGTCTGGTAGTGCTAGCAGGAATGCTGAAGCAAATAAGGGCACAAAGGACTGACCACTTTCCACACCTGGCAAACAAACTCAGCAGCCTGAGAGGATAGAGGCAATGGCATATTTGGTGCAAAAGTCCATTTTACTCATTAATTTCTGTCTTACCCAAGATTTAGGCCGCATGTAAGTAGGGAAATCTTTCCCCTGGTTAGCCCCTTGGCTTCTAGAAATCACAGATTTCCCAGAGTAATCGCATTCACTAAACTGCTCTGTTCTTTCAAGAGCTCCCCACCAGTTCTATGCCAATGAATCCCAAACGAACATGATGTGCTCATAAAGCAGTGCTTCCCTTATTGTACTTCATAATTAATTTCACTGAACATCCTAATTAATGCTATTTTTTAGGGTGAACAAATAGTCATTATTCACCTTCTGCATACCACTCATGATGTCCCAGATTACCAGCATCTTTTCTTAGTTACTGCACTTTTCCAGCTGACTAATACTGTGATACTTTGGACTCTCTTATTTCTCTGATCACACAGGCTGGCGTTCTTATTAGCTTTTCTTCTCCTACTACATCCTTTTTGAGATGGAGAAAGTAAAACCAAACACAAATTTTAAGCTATTAAAAAAACACAATAACCTGTGCTGGTGACAGAAAAGAGTGTTTCCCTAAACCTGTACAATACTAGTCATTTTTCCACATCAAACACTAATCCTTTTCCCACGCTGCTCAGTACATCACTGCTGTTTCAGCACATGCCAGTCCCAAATCTCTATTACAGATTTGGTAGAAGCAGTAAAATTATATTACTATAGTCTAGCCAAGCTCCAGCACAAAGGAGTGAAAACCTACAGGGAGCTTAAAAGAATCTGAAACACAATAAATTCCGGGGAGAACAGTTATCCCTCAGAGTAACCTAATCAAGGTATGGACAAGAAATTAAGCAAACAAGGCTTCCTGGGGTAGTTTCCTCATCAGTAAATGAGGCCTGATACCAATTAGGGTGACAGAGATGAAGTACTGTAAGTATCACTTAAGAGATTCTAAACACAGAGATCTGAAGAACATGAAAGACCTACTTGGAATGATAAGAGGGGGAAAACAAATCAGTTTATCTGAACAGTTTTTTCCATTCGTACTTTCTACCCTGACATTTTAATAACTTTCAGCAATTCTGCTATGTGCAAAGTTGTGCACAGGATGATGTAACTGTGATTTAAAGCATCTTTCTGATGCTTTAATAAAGGCTTTTCTCATGACTCTCAAAGTGATGAACTGAATAGCATTCACATTAAAATTACTCGTTTTAAATAAAAAGTCTTTCTTTTGGCTCCTGCCAAGCGTGGGTGAACCCCACCACCACAGGGGCCAGATTCCTGGTTTGGGACACCTTCCACTCACTCTGACGTTTCAGCTGCAGCAGCCTCTGAGAAAGACACCCCAGCCCCATTCCCTCCTTTAGCCAGCTGCAGCAGTTAGGGGGCATATAAAAAGGGGTTTTGGCCATCTGATCAGACCTATCTCCCTAAAGAAAACCAGCAAATTAGACAGAAACATTCCCTACTCAGATTTGGACAGTGTACTGCTAACCATGTTAAAAGAGAAATAAAAAAATCCCTACACTTTCTCACCCACTCAGGTGCCTGTTTTTCTTTTCTGCTTCCCACTTTCCCCAGTCTCCTGACAAGCCCTCACCTTTACTTCTGCATATTTTTACTCTACTGAATCATATCAGTTGGCTTCCTCCTTCGCTACTGCTTAAGTCACTTCAAACAAAAGGGCAGCTGTCATCCATCACGACCACACTTGTGCTCCTTCATTAGTGAGACTTGTCCTGACATAGGAAAATAGCAATCCCCTGAGCAGTACAAATCCAGACACGGTTCCGAAATACCTATGCCTTGAACAACTTTTCTCCATTCTCAATAAAAACTGATTGTCCACTAATTATTTTCCAAGCAATTCTTTCAAAGGAATAAAGAGATCACCAGAAAATACAGAGTCTCAGCGAAAAATGACAATCAGTTCAAAGAACTGATAAACCCCTTCTGCTAATTTTTGGCACACTTCAATAAAAATTTGACTATTGATATTCATGCAATATTCACTGACTGCAGCTTCTACATGAAAAACTGCAAATATTTAAAGAAACTTGAATTTCCTCTTTATTTACTTCATGCCCAAGAAGTGGCATTAGCTCCTTTATGGTCTGACAGCATTACTTGTGAATCCTGTTCAGGAACATGTCAGCATCTAAACACATCTTTCACTAAAGTATCACCATAAAATTTCTGACTATCTACTACATCAGGTACTCAAGGACAATACAGAGTGAGGAAAAACAGTCTGTCAACAAAGCAGGACTGAGGGAAGGCATACTTAGGCATCACAAGAGAAAATATGGACATTTTAGAAAACTGTTAACGCTACATATGCTGGTTTTCTTCATTTATTTTGCTGCTTGAACACACCACAGTTTGCCTGGGAAGGCTATGCCATGTAAGTCAACCAGGAGAATGTCTCCTCAAATCAAGCACTGCACTGTCCTATCTACTGATTGGTGTTTACAAGGTCATAGGTTGAAAATAGAGATGAAAATCACAAATATTTTAAAGATACAGGACACATGCCCTGTTTTCATGTCTGGAGATGACATCAGCATCTGATGTGCTGCTGACTGTCATCACTTCATCACACAGATCCTCAGAAGCCACAGAAAAGAGCGACTCAGTTTATACATGCTACTGATCCCAAGCGTGACCCAACAAGTTGCAACAGAGACCTTGAAGCAGACTGAGAAGATATTAGGAAATGTCAGTAGAGAAAGCTGGGAGCGAGGGCGTTATGCAATCCAAACGATCTGGCTTAACTTTGTATTATTATTTAAATGCACGTGAAGAGAGTGCTGCTTTTCACAGCATTTATATTAACTTTTAACAGTGTTTTTCAAGCACAATATGGGAACTTGGTGGAGAAATTAAAAGCCTGCCTTGAGGATACCAGGCCTGAGTCAGGCAGATACCCTAAAAATGACTACCTCATGCCTCTTTGGAGACCAAAAGATCTGCAACATGATTTCAAACACACTATATTGCACTCCTTACATACTTGGCTTATGAATATTCCTGCCTTAGAGAAGAATGTTTAAAACTAAAATGAGAATATTCTGCCTGTTCCCTGAGGGCAGAAATCCCAAGAGAGCACAGGTGAGTCACTGGGGAGAGAGCTGATACACGTGGGTGCTGCAGAGCACTGCTCTGCAGGCACACAGGGTACAGGTTCTGGAAGCCTGGGTAGGGGAAGAGGCAAAGGATCCAATCTGCCTGGTTGATAGCTCTCCCAGGAAACATGGAAGAGAAAGACCTGTCAGAGTCCAACTCTTTATTCCAGCACAGGATACAGCACCAAGACCGCCTCCAAAGAGCTGCACATGCCCTGCAGGTACTCAAGACTAATTTCACAGGGCACCCGTGCTCAGCAAGCACAAGACTCAGCAGGCAGCTGGCACAACCTAGGAAAGTCAAACTACCCCAGGCACGATGAGCCACTGGATCCTGGAAGTGACGAACTTGCCAACCACTAAGACCCATTTCCCTTCATTATCCCTGGCAGAAATACGACAACTCTTTTTATCAATTCTCCTGACACGCTTCCTTTTCACCTCCTGCACACGCACATCTGTCACAGTCTCATCAGGGACTATGGGACCTATCAATCCACAGCCTTCCTCTCTTCCTCTGGGACCACTTTTCAGAGATGTTAAGTGCATATGAGTTTAAATATAATTAAGAACATAAGTGCTCACTCTTTCTGAAAATTCAGGCTTTGGGAAAACAGACAGCCCTTGGAAACACACCTGGGTCTTTCAGCAGTGAGATAAGTTTCAGGTAACCAAACATCAGCCTGCCAGTCCCAAGTATGACCTTTCCAGAATAGATCACAAGACATCACTGCCTTAACTCTTACTTTGAGTAACTGCTATAGTGGAACGTAACTTTGTAAAATAGCAAATCTTGGTATTTTTCCCCCATAACAGAAACACCACTTTTTAATTTTTTGCCTCAGTAATTTATGCCACTGTTAAAAAGGTATCCCTGATTTCTAATTTCCATTTGTTTCTTTCCATGTCCTGGTCTGCTGAGCCTGTCAAAGCTCTTTTCCCTGATATTTCAATTACGCAATTAATTTAGGATGAGGTTCTTGGGGTTTTTTTCTCTCAAGAGGAACTGTCTCAAGGGAGAGACAACTCCCTCTAGTCTCCAACACTTTCCTTCTTCCCTGAGCTGTGCTAAACAGAACTCACGGTAAACCAAGCCAGAGAACCTGAATTAAGAGCAAAAACATCCCTTGTTCCAGCATCCTGGGTCCTGGATGTTAGACTTCTCTGGAGGTCCAGAGAAGGCTAACAAGGACAAGCAAAGCCATGAAACAGCTCACATGTAAAGAATGCTGAAGATCTTCAGCCTGGAAAGGAAACGATGGAAGAGGGATGTTTTATAGAAAAAAAAGAACAAAAACCCAACCTACCAGCCAGAAAACAGAAAACAACAAAGAAATGCACAAGAAAAATCATAGGAGTCTTGGAGATGGTGAGTAGGGATTGACTGTTCAGTTTCTTATACAAAAACCCATGGCCACCCAACGAAGCCAGCAGAAGCAAGATTGCTCTTCAAGAAAATGGTAACAAACTTGTGGACTCTTCACCAAAAGGTACTGCAGAAACCTGCACAGGCCCAGGGAGAGGCAAGATAAGCATATGATACAGCATTCTAAATGCATGAACTACGAGCAGCTCAGAAGAGGACAGTAGTGTGGACGCTTTTACAAAATTCATTGTGTTCATAATCTTCCCCAGACATCCAGGTGTGGCCTTTGTGGGAGAACACAGGCTACACTAAATGGGCTCTGGTCTGAAATGGCATGGGCTTTCCTACTGCCTCTCTAGCACTTCTTCACCCTAGAATCACACACGCCACCAGGCCTGGACACAGCGGTTCAGCAGCAGTCACATGTAATTCCTTTTACTCACTTGCATAAAACTTTCAAGTACCTGTACTATTTTTTTGCCTCCAAAATGATGTTTTCGAAGTTTATGGTTGGGTAAATAGGCACATCAAGTACCCCAAGTAATTTTTCATTGTTAACAAGCCATTCATCCTGGAAAGCTTTGTCCTACAACTGTATTCTGCCTGTACTCAAGTTACCACTCAATTCACGTAACTCAGCATTGGTAACTTGTGACAGGCATTTTCCCCCTCACCTACAAAGTGTTAAATCACACAGAAAGCTACTGACCCCTTCAGAGCTAAACACCCTTGGTCATCCTACCAGAGGGACCTACCATCTGAATTTTAAACTTGAGACATTCTAGAATATAAACTCAAGGACCTCACAAAATCCTAGTACAGGACATCAGCAATGTAATGCTTACAAATGCAATTTGCCTTGATTGACTTTGAAAATTAAAGAAGGAATATAAAAATCCTGTATCAACCTTTTTTAAAGGCTTACTAAAAACCCACATCACTTATCACAAATTCATCAATAAACTCTCAGGACTCCTATGTGAAAAACAGCTCTGTCAATTAAAAAAATAATTGTGTCTATTGAGCTACTGTTTACCTCCATTTCTAACTGAGTGAAGAAAATCACACCACAGTATATAAATAGATGAATTCTCCTTCTATGTCCTTTCATCTTCCTTGCTGTCAGAGGCATCAGAAAATGACTGAAAATTCAACTGCTAGTATCACATACTGAGCCAAAATTATTTTTAGTTTCTCTTTTTTTCTGAACAGAGTTAAGGAATCTCCTCATTTTTATGTTCCTGGGCAATTTTCATGTTCTGTCCTTTACTTCCCCATTCAATTCCCTTGCTTCCTACTTGAAACATACATTAGATTACTGACTCTCAACAGGTGATTTTACAAGTTGGTTTTATATATCCATATAGCTTCATTTCCTTCTAACAGCAGACTTAAAAACAGTTCAGTCTTCTGTCTCAAGATTAAGTTGCCATGTGTGCCACTGGGATTAGCTCATTTGCTTTGAGCATGGTGCTAATAACACCAAGGTTGTGTTGATGGGAAATATACACACAAAACATCAAGTTTCAACTATTTGCATCTTTTACTTAGTTTAACAACAAACAAAAGCTTAGATGAGAATTTGAAGAGGATGCCACACGTGGGGAGCTTGCCCAGTGTTAAGACATTTCCACACAAATTTCCAGAACTTAAATGCTAACAACATTATTACTGGTACTTACTGCTCAGATTGAATTCTCCTGCCTATGGCCAAGGCATCCCTCCTCTGTGCAGTTGTTTCTAGCAAACATCTGTTAACAGCACAGCTTGAGTATAACCTGGTGGCCTTAACACTAATCCACTGGGATTCAAGACTGTTCTCATTCCAAAACAAGTCACCTGCAAACAGCTGCCTTTCAGTCATTTGTCCATTTTATTCTTTCCACATGGTTTCTATAACCAGTGCTAATAAACCAGCTTCCTGAAGCTTCCCAACCAGCCACTGCCCAGTCAGTATCTTCAGTTTATCCTCATATGCAAGTTATACCAATCCCCTTGTATTCTACACAGGCAATTATAATCAAATTGACTTCTTCCTATGCTGCTTCAATTTTATTTGAGATTTCCATTCTGAAAGAAACATATGATTTCCATTTTCACCCCTCCTTATATCCACAGTCATTTTTGGCCTGAAGCATAAACACTAAGGCAAGGTCTTAGAACTTGAGAAAATTTAGATCCTGTTCTTACTGTTGTATTAAGCAACTTAACACTGAGAAGCCCACTCGTAAACCACTTGGATTACTTAGAATAGAAAGTAGTTTGCTATATGAATAGGGCTGACCAAATCAAGCCCCCAGAGGTTAGGGCTAATTACAGTTAGCTAGCTACAAGCAAAAATTTATACAGATTTTCTCTTTTTTTTTTTAATTCTTTATTCTTTTTTTATGAGTAGCACCTTAATTAGGTCCTCAACTGAATCTTACTGTTCTGCACCAGGTAATACAAAAGACAAAACCAGGACTCATAAGCAGAAGGAAGTTTGCATTTTTTAACACAATATGTATTGAAAAGTACACTTCAGATCAAGCCTACTTAGCAGATCACCTAACTATTATACAATGTGTGCTCAGTAAGTGTCCCACCATTTCATTGCATTTAAATTCTCTATAAATTTTCACTGCATTGCAAGCAACTTTCATCTTTGAAACAAAGTACTTCTGGTATCATGGGAGCTGCCTCTGCTGTTTCTGTGCCAGTCAGGGCCAATCTCACCATGTAACGAGTAATGAAAATTGCTATGCCCTCTCTGCTTTACTTACTAAAATTTGTTCGTGGTCATTTACCCAGAACTTTCAGAGGCTTGGTAACTGCACACAAGCTGCACTGCTTCTGTATCACTCCCTGCCCAAGGCATGGCAGGGAGGACAAGTCAAAAAAAAAGGCATCTGCTTTCCACCCCTAGGGAGATACTCTGGCACCTTCTGCTCAACATGTGATATACTATTTCATTAAATGGATATATACCACTGTCCTTCTCATGGTGTTTAGGACTCCTGCTTGCTTTGATGTAAATCAGAGCTACAATAAGAGGACGTTTTGTTACTCTCCCTCCCACTCCTGCAGAAATTGAACATCACACAGTGAATGGGATAGGATGGCTTTATGATTGCACAGGAGAATGATAAACTAGTCAAGTGGATTTTATTTTGTTGATAAAAGTAACTCTGTAATATGGGACAAGCCAACTAAACAAAACTTTTTCTTTATGACATATTCTTTAAGGGAGACCAAGTCCTCATATATGTTGCCTGCTTAGATTTTCAAGCAAAATCAGTGGAATCTAGGAATATTATGCACATCTAATAGAAAGACACATTATATCATGCTGGAATAAATACAAGGATGAAACTCAGTGTCATTTTTGACCACTGTTACACTGCTTGTTTTCAGAAGCTCACACTTTTACCTGCTTCAGTGTCTTCAGTGGCACAACACAAATGTTTTCATCCTGTTCATCAGCTCCTGACAGGAATTGTGGTTTCCTAATCTCACAGGAGTCAAATCAACATCCTTCAAAAAACACAGGCTACCCAGAGAGAGCATGGCAGAACCAAGCAGCCAAGCTGCAAAAGCAGGTCAGCTGGGTTATCCCAAGAAGAAGGGGAGAGCATGCTGGGCACCGAGTATAGCAGCCAGAGCACCTACACAACCACTGTACTGTGCCAGACAGACATATCCTCTGAAGTCTGAAAGCTGTTTACTGCAGCAACAACAGCAGGAAGAGTAAGAAAAAGTTAAAAGGCAAATTACCACATAAGCCAAAAGACATGGCAAAAAAATAGAGAAAGGAGTGTTATTTCCATTGATCTTCAGGAGAAAAACCAAGCAGTATTAGCATCTGTTGTTTCAAGGCAGGAGAACAAGGGCAGTATCTGCAAGGCAATGTCTTACAGGATGAGATTTGGAGACTAAATGTTGCAAGTTATTAAGGAACTTGCACTGAAGAACAGTGCAAGTGCTAAGAGGAAAGGAAGCTATGAGGCTACACTGGAGAAACTTTCTGGCCGTAGGACCTATTCAGCCACTCAGCAGTGCCTCAAGAAGAATGATCATTCCTGTATACCTTCAGGTTATTTGTAAGGGTGCCACCGCAGTGCAAGCCGACATGCCGCAGTGAACAGTCTTGGCTGGGAGAGGGATGCTGAGGATCCCTTCCTAGGGGATGCCCCAGTCGCACCGCCTCCTCCTCCTCCTCGGGCCGGCGGTGCCACCCGGCGGCTGCCGGCGCTAACACAGCGCCGCACCCTGAGGAGCTCCTCCCCGCACCTCCCGCTTCCATCTTCCTCTGTAATCCCTGCCTTTTAACCACTCTCTTTTATACAAAGCTTGGCAGAGATAACCACCTCCAGTTCTGCACAGCCTTCAGAAGCTGTGTTAGTCCTTCCACTGAAGAAGAGGAATTTACTGAGTCAACAAAATCCTCCTGACAGCATTGGTGCCTGCGGGAATCTATTAAAAAGCACAGCATTCAAAGTGGGAGTCAGGATGTCGCTGCATTTACAAATTCAAAAAGGCAAACACATTCAGAAGCCTCTAATGAAGGGACGTGGTGTGCAAGAACAAATTATAATGAGAGGTTACGTTCCTTTCCCCATCTTTTAGAACAATAAATAAAGAAGGATTTATTGTCCTGTAAAATATGAAAGGGAGATTATTCAGAGGACAGTGGTCTTCATCTGTTAGACTGGCAGACACAACTCCTCTGGACTCAAATCATCTAATGACAGAGCTTCCATTAAGCCACAAAGCTTGGGTGTATCACGGCAAAATGCAACGCTGTTGCTACATTTAATAAATTTTTCTTCTAAGGAAAACAAGTATTTTGATAAAGTGCAGAAAGCATTTCAGGAAAAAAAAGAAGTAATTCCTGTGTCAGATTTTCGTAAAGTTAGAATTATTAGAACTGTTTGAGTTGAAAGGGACCTTAAAGATCATCTAGCTCCAACCCACCTGCCATGTTCTAGACTTTAGTCAAAGCTAGATAGTTGGGCAGAAACAGACACCAAAACTCCCAAGCCCTTCAGAAAACATAAATGGAAAAATGGTTAGCAGAGAGGGACTGCATGCTTCTTAGTCAGAGCACTTCAGAAACATCAATAATGGGACAAGTCAGAGGAGAAAAAAAGGGAAGGGGGGAGAGGGAAATGAGGTATATGTATCCCTGACATTAAATAACTAAGGCAGATGTATATGGATGGATAATCCCTCTCAGACACTTTCATATGAAAGCATATCAACAATGAACAGATAAAGCCTTTACAGATTTGGCAGTACCTTCCCACCACTGCAGCTGGCACATCTTCCAGCAGAGAATTGCTGAATGTACACCTGGCAGAACTCAGCTCAGTGAGACAGATGGGTTTGTCCTCTGTCATGCCATATGCAGGTAAAAGACAAACTACTTAAACAAGCCCAGCTTTTTCAGACTGCTGTGGGTCTCAGAAACTACTCAGGATGTTGGCAAAGATGGCAGCTTTCTGGAGAGCAGCAATAACAAACAGCTGAACAGGTAACCTTGCAAGATACAGCAGCAGTGGGTGAAGGCAGTATAAGCCATGCAGTCCAGTGCCTTGGCAACTAACAATTTTACTGAAAAGACTTCATCTTGTAAGTTGCTCATGGAGCTACTGCACTTGTTTCACAATCAACTCTTTTCTGCCTCTATTTAAACTTTCACTTCTGCAATTTGATGGTCCAGTTGGGTAAAAGCCTTTAGGAACAACCAAAAGAAGGCATTTAAACACGAAGGAGGTTTTTATCTTTAGAGACTTTGCCATTTGGGTCTGTGCTCAGCTCAACAGCAACATTAAATTATTTCTCAAGAGAAATTCTGCAGAACCCAGAAACTTTGCACACCTACATGATGAGCAGTAGCATTTCCAGTCACCCTGTAATGATGCCAGTCCACATGAAACCAAGGAACACTTATGAAACAGACATAAGCAAAAACTAAGTTTGTACTGACTGTTGGATCACAAGTCAAAGACAATTCAAAGACATCCTTACATTCTCCATAGCTAGCACTGCCACATTCTTCACTGACAGGGAGTGATCCCATTGTCACCCATCTCACCACCCCAAGTGCCAACTGTTGCAGAATTTTTAAATTTAACTCTTGAAAAACTTGAGAAACAAAATTCAGCTACCTCACAAACCCCTAAATTCCTCTAGGTACAAACCAACCAGTGCTTTCTAGCAGAAGCACTTTACTGGGAATGCAGCAGAAGTTTATATTTTGGTATGTGTTTGGGGCTTTTTATATCAGCATACTACCAAAGCAGAAAGAATTTACAGGTTTGTTCATTAACAGTTCTCCTTTTACAGATTTTATTTCCAGAACAGTGTGGTCAGAACTTCAGACACAGAGAAGAAAGTTTTCTTTTAGTTCTCAAATTATTGATCTCATCACATTCAAATCTGCCAAAAGTTACAGCCTGATCAATAGATCACTGTAAAGCCTTGAGCTTGCCAGGAAGCATTACTCCAGGGTTTATCTTCTTTATGCCAAGGCCTATCCTATACTGCATAAAAGGCACTCTTCGGTTGTGGGCTGATCTGCACGACCATTCAACACATAACAACGTTTTCACTGCAGATTTCTTTTTTTTATCCTAAAGAGGACTCCTCCTTAGGAGTCAGTCATCCATGCACACACTGTGTGAGAAGCAAAGAAGTCTGCTTTGAGGATAGCTACAGTTTCCTGTTCCATTTCTTCTCTTTGGGAAAGGATTCCTTACAAAATGGAACCAGAGTTCTCCAGATCTAGGAATTAATTCCAACAAAATACCAAGACAAAATCTGGAATGAGAAGTATTTCATAAATCATATCTAAAATCAATTGGAGCTATCCAACAAATTACAATCCAGAACTGCAAACAGATGTGTATATGACTCATCTCATATTATTAATATACAATTATTTTTTTTCTGAAGTACTTGCAAAAAAAAAAAACTAAAAAGGAATTTATAATTAATTGAGTTACTTAGACAGCTGGGGGCATGAGGGGGAAACAAGCCATCACACAAGCCCTTTGACATCTTGTTTAAAAATATGTAGTTAATTTACTTACCTCCTCACACTTCAACAAACATGAATATGAATTAAGACTGAAGCCTTAAACAGTATACATCACTTTATGAAAGAAATAGCCCCGCCAAAAAACCTGAACCCCATAAAACATTGAAGACTAATCTTAAAAATAACTACAATAAAATGCAATAATAAACTAATGGCTGCCTATAACAACACTGAGTTTTAGAACTAAGAAGTAAGATACAGGTATTTTTGTGAGAATGCAAGGTTTAAGTTAGTAGCAGATATTTTGAACTATATAATTCTATTTGCTTTCATAGGAAGGATATCCAAAGTTAATTATCCTTTTAAGAAAGGCCTAGAGAATATGAGAGAAATACATTAGCAAGCTATCAAAACAAACATATTTTAAAATACTACAGCATTAACATAACTCACCAGTACTATAGTATCTTTTAAGTTCTGTGCGTCTGATGTCTTTCAGTTGATTGTACTTTTTCTTTTTCTTTTCCTTGTCTGGAGCAGTTTCCTTTTCCCCAGGAAATTTACAGTTGTCTTCAGAGGAACTGATTTGCTCCAAAATAACTTTATTTTCATCACCTTTCTCAGAAGGTGTTTTGGAATCAGGAGATCCAGAGGAATTGACAGAGACAGCCTCGGTGGTTTGTTTGACTTGCCTTTTCTTTTTCAAACTGTGCATAAAGAAAAGAAACCCACATTAAGATTTAGCCAACCTCTAGAGACAAGTTAATTTTTAAAAAGATAATTTAGGAAGTGAGTTAATTTAGTATCAGAATTCCTTACAACCCTTAAAAAATCATACACTTGGCATTAGTAACTTGGTAACTAAGATGATCCTACCTCATACTCTTTCTTCCATTATGTCGTAATCTCAAGGATACCTTCTCAAGAATAACAAAAAAGGTAGTGAAGTTTTTACTGTTGTTTACTGAGGAGAAGGAACAGGGAAAAACAAAGAAACAAACCATTGAAAAGCTGGGGTTTTTTTAAAGGACCATACATCTAAATGTAAAAACAAGATACTGAATTCATGTTTTCAAGATGAAGCTTGGTATAAAATAAAACCTCAGATCACAATGTACTATAACACAACAGCTAACAACAATTCCACAGTCCACTGCTCCTGCTTTATGAAACCATCTGTTCTCATATCAACTTGCTACCTTTTTCCATTTTGTCCAAGGTTATCTCCTAGAAGCCACTCATGCTACTCCACAGCTGTTCTGGCACAACCCACACTAGCTGGTATTCCAAGTGTCACCCAGGAGCTCCTTCTGCAACATTATCAATGTGGCCACAAACTGCTTGTGCCAGAATATTTTCCAGCTGCCTAGATTTGTTCTGAGAGAAATCTTAATGAGCTGCTATAAATCTTCCAACTTATCACTGTAGCAACAGAGTATTTTCTTTTTAGAAGACTCCTTAAAGCACAGTTCAAGTGAGAAAGATGCTTCAGGAATCCTAACACAGAATTTTCTGCTAAATCAGCATCTATGGCACTGAGTTTGCTTAGTGAGCTCAAAGACTGACTTTATGGGTTGAGGGTCACTATCACTAAAATAGTTCCCAGTTTATCACTGACTCATACCATACAAAATGAAAAACTAATCTATCTAATGGCCCTTCTCTTCAGTACATTAACTTCTTGATCATAAGGTACCTAAGGGAGTGAGTAGTATATTTATCTTGTTGATGCCAAAAAATTTGTTTTGTGCACAGGAAGAATTATGCATAGAAAATACAGACAACCAGTGAATCACCACAAATGGGAAAAGGCTACATGAGCTCACAGCAGTAGCTACATAAATGAGAACTTAATACATTAAGTTATTAATATAATGCAGAGATTCTGTCTTCCACCTTTTATGTTTATACGCTTTTCATGTATTCTTTTAGACTACAACGTAAAAATAAATACACAGAGCAATTGCAAATTTTAGAAAGACATGTCAGGCTACACACCTTTTTTAAAAAATAAAATATTAAAACTAGTTCCAAATTTAGAATGTTTAGATGAGAAGGGTCAGTTTCTCGGACTACATTTGACAAAGACTTTCCAGTGAAAAACTTCAAAATACTGTCTTACAAACTGTGTCTATCACACATGTATGTATACATATTTCTTTAATGCTTCCTAAAATAGGAAGATTCACATCCTGCAGCCAAGCCAGTGAGGATGCTGTGGTTCCCCATTCGTTCAAACCCACAGATCTGTAAGAAAACCAGTAGTAGGAGTTCATGTTCTGCCTAGCAAGAGACATTTACTCTATATGAAATTTATGGATTCAGTCCTGACTACATATGAAAACACCCTACAGGGATTTATAAAAGATAGAAGTGACTACATCTATATAACAAATCAAGTGTTTAAACTAGAGTGTTAAACTAGATTAATGAAAATTTGCATATGCAAAGGAGGCTTATTTTTAACTAATAAGCCACAGCCCTTATGAAAGGCTGCTGTAGCAATCACAAAACATCACAAACACTGCATGCACAATGTGTATATTTAGCCCTGGCGTAAATCTTGGCAAAGCAGCCCTCTACACTGACATGGCATATTCCTACCATGGTTATACCCAATTCCAGACTTCTAAATGAGCCACATTCCTGACTTTTGACTCCAGTGACTCAATGACCTTCCTGTGTGTGTGCATATCACAGGATACCCAAACTACCTGCTTCAGTAGATGAGAACTAGCAAGCATCCACTGGCACCTCATTTCTCCTCACACTGCATCAGAGACTTCTGTCTTCAGATTCACAGTCTATTTGTTTTGATCACAAACTCTGTTAAGTAAGCTTTCTGTAGTAGGAATGTAGTATCTCAAAACAACAGAAGAGCCACTAACGGAAACATAGAACCCTTTTTTGGCAGAGGGAAAAAGAGAAAAGAGAAAAACCTCTCTAGAGGTCAACAGTCCTTGTGACAATACTAACAGCTTCTGTTAGTACTTTCCTTAAAACATTCTCATTTGATCTGGAATTTTCAAAGATGCCCCTGGCAACCTTGAGAATAAAAAGCTGAAAGAGAACTCGTCCATTAGTGATAGAAAAGAGGAAAACAGAAAGGAGAGTCTGAACTGACTCATTGCAATGCAACTGACTGGTTCTTGTCCTCCGTGTTTAATCTTGCTGCATTCCCACTACTACGGCACACTGGGGGCTCATTACACAACGTACAGCATCCCCAGCACACAGCTGCTGCTGCTGTGAATGGACAGTGCCACTGGCATCTTTCAGGTACAAAGTGATCAAGAATCTGGGCACTCCGTAATTTCTATCGCATCCCCGTGGCAAGTATCAGATTTTCAGACAGTGCCAAGCTTGCTCCTGCCCACTGCTCTGTTTCAAGGCCATGACCATCCAACTCCAAAAGCGGTAACCTTGGCACTAGGAAAAAAGACTAAATAAAGACCAAGTATCCACGACATTGCAGACAGGACCCAGAGTAACTGCAACTCTGTCTAGCATTATGATCTCTGCTTGTAAGATGCTTCTTCCAGGGGTTTCTAAAGCCCAGTAAAAATTACCCAACCCCCTCCAATTCACCACTGCTGTAAAGCCTTGCCTGTAATATCCCAAGGAACCAAAACAAGCCTTCAACAGCATTTAAAGCCGTAACTGCAGCCTCAAACCTACTATGGTTTTTGAGATTATGCACCCTGTTAGTAAAGCAAAGCCTTGTATACGCACAAGACAATTCATTATTAATGCACACTGGTACAGTGCAGCAGAGACTGAGCTGTGAAGAGCACAGCTGGAGAGTTTACTGCATCTTAAACTTCATCTCCCTGAGGTACCTCCTTCAGCCTCCACTCGCCCTTCTCTCACTGACCTGTGTATCTCACAAGTTGCCAGTCCTTCTCCTGCTCAGATATTAAACTCGTCACCTCCTAAAGAAGGAGGGGGCTGAAATCTTACCTACTCTTCTCCCAGCCCTCAGGTATTTCCCAACCTTCATGACAAGAGCTGCTATGGACAATGGTTTTAAGAACACAATTTGTTGAATTATTTCTTTTTTCAACTACTCTGGAAGATTTTGAGTAGGTTCGTTCAGTTTCTAAGGGCATGCCTGTAAACAAATCCAACATTCAATTTTGTCCTAATAGGTATGAAAGTAAAAAGGAGCTAAAAAAAAAAAAAAGATAAAAATATAAACCAGTCAGTTGGATCATGTCCTGTAATGAAATCAGCCTTTCAGGCAAAACAAGATGCATAAAGTGAGTTCACCAAGTATTGCTGCAGAAAATGCTTTGTTTTCAGTATCAGTTGATGGATATGTTGTGTTCCACTAAGAAAGCTGCTGGGGGAAAAAAAGAAAAAGAATGAAAAAGGGAAGGCAAGATAAACATCTGTAAAAACACTCCTGTTTATCAAGAAAATCTTACACATCTGTAATTTCATTTAGACACCAGATAACATTTTCCAAGCTAATTGATTCTGACAGGCAAAACATTTCTTCTGAGTTTATACAGAGGGAATCCTTTTCCAGCCCCTCAAGGGCTTTCTGAGCAACAACAGTAAGCCATTTTCTAAGTTTGTCCAAATACAAAGTTTACCAGCAAAAGCAAACTTACTGCAAGACAAAGATCATTTAATTTAATGAAGACTAATGATCTGATATGCACATAATCTCAGAGCAAGCAGGTAAAAATGCAAGGTTAGCAGTGCTTACTTAAATTAATTTGCAACTGACTGTTTAATACCTTGGGCACTGACTTACAGGAAAAGAGCCAGGAAAGATGACAAGAAGTGGCCTACTTCATCTTCCAGATCCAACTCTATCTGACTGCCTATAAGAGGCAAATAACTAGTTTTTGGAATAAAACAGTCTGAATTTCCCGTTACACTTCCAAGGTAGGTAGTTAGGGTAAAAAGAAAACTGAAACTGCTCAGAGAAAAGAGCGGTGGTGTTATCTGCCCAACTTCCACTAGAAACTACAAGCAACCAGTAAAGCAACTCTGACACTGACACAATAAAGACATGGAAATCTGACAGTAACTTTTTTCCTAGAAATTTCATTTTGTTTTGCTTAACATTTATTCAATAAAGGTGTCTAGCAGACAATTCAATAGGATCTCATTCAATACATAATATCACAGGCAAAAAGCACTAGGTCTGTATCATAGGATAGTTCTAAAAAACTCTTGTGATAGTAAGGCATGTTTTTTATGATGTATTAGACTAATAAAGATCATACACCACGTAGAACTCTTGCTTTAGAAACAAAAGCATATAATAAATTGGCCCTCCAAAAATACAAACAAAAGGGGGAAGGGAGAAGACATCTCTTTATCTTTCAGCTGACAAGCTGAAGTTTTCCTTTTTAGAAATTTTCCACAAAGTGCATCCTCTAAAATGTGCCTTGATATCTGGCATACAATCATCTTAACATCCTGCAGAGCACAAACAGATCATGTTCCTCAAATACAATTTTTTAAAATCTATTTAAGCATATATATAATAAGATTAAAAAAAAACCTTTAAAACACTTCGAACACCTTTATCTGTTTTCTTCTCATCAAGATTCCTTTATATAAAAATGAAATGCACTCCAATTATTTACTTCAGAATTAATCATTTTAATTTTATTTTAAATCTCTGCACTGATTATAGTATATACTAGTTTCTTTCTACTCTCTGTGCCTTTCTCCACTAATCTGGAAGAGCTAAATAAATCAAATTCATGTCAAACCCCCCCTGTATTTACCTACAGAAATCTTACAGTAAAGATCTCCATTAGGCACCCAGTGGTCTGATCTTAATCAGCCATTCTCTCCCAGCCTGCACAGATCACCCCCCTCCCCTTCACCCAGCCCAGTGCCAGCAGGACTCAGCCAGCTCCAGGCATGGCTGTGCTCTCATCCCATCCAATGGAACCTGAAGAATAAACAAGTCTCAGACAAAATAAATCATTGCTGCTTGCAAAGCCAAAGGAAGTCAGACTGCTTGCCAGACCATAACACTTGACCCAAACCTCCCCAGTGAGGCTACATTCACTTCAGCACAGAAACAAAGCCATTCACCCTCAGAGATCTTCCTAAAAGTGAACAGCATCCACCCCCCAAGGAAGCACACTCCATGGAACACCAGCCATTTCAGGTTGGCACATGTCCTGTTTTGGAAACAAGCAAGCCACAAGGCTGTATGTTTACTATTAAAACAGACTACTAAGGCAAATATAAGGGAGAGAACACCTCTTTTGCCAGATATTTAAAGAACTAACCACAGAAAGGAAAAAAAACTAGCAAAAAAAAATCAATTCTGCAAAAGTTATCAAGGACAACCGTGTGGTTCCAGTATGGTGGTTGCAGACACGCAAAAGTGTCCATAACCTGGTCATTCCAAAGGACAAAAAACAACTCCTGAAAGCTCTGATATTAGTAGCACAGGTCAAAGCTGGAAATTTCCACTTTTATTGGAACTCCTGTTACTGATTGACAACAAGTACCAGCACCAGGCTTCACAGATGGTCAGTCAGCAGCAATGCTCAAGAAAGCTGGCATGCTCCAGAGAGTGAAGTGCTGTACTGACAATCCAGGGCATGTCTATTTTCTTTCCAATACTGCCATTAGCTTAAAAATCAAGTCAGTACATCTGTTTCATCATCTGTAATGTGGAGGAAAGCATCTGTAGTAAAGTTGTTCTGGAATTTTATGGACACTACACTTTCTAATAAAATGAGTTCTTAGATTAAGTAAAATATGTTAATCTCCCCTCCGCAGTTTTCTGACTTAAATCAGGGAATTTTAAATATTCCATTTAACATATTTTATGTTATTTAGGGAGTGGGAATAATCCCATCCTCTTTCCCTGCATAAAACTCAGGGAAAGTTTTGAGACAGTTTTGAGCTGTTGGGAAGTTTTTTATTTTTCAAGACTACAACGTTCACACACACCTTAACAAACTTCCAGTTTTCAAAGGCAAAAGTATCCCCATCTTTTGTGTTTACTTAGCAAAAGAGGTTATGATGTATTCAGCACTCTGTTGCTATGACAACAATTTAATAAAAATCTTTTCCATAGGAAAAGGATTCTGGAAAGCTGTTTTGCTTGCTTTAGACATCTATTTGATTCTCTCCCTTATAACCTTGGTTACTGCAAGCTCTCAAAGAACAGCCTTAGGCAGAATGCAAAAGGAAGAAATATCCCTTCGGATGATTCCTTTAACTAATAGGTTTATACAATTAGAGCAGCACCACAGAACTATTTTGTCACAAATACCAACTTGATTCTTAACACACTCCCATCGTGCTCCTCCTGCTTTCTTCTGCTGACAATGCCAGATACTCTCTCCTACTGTGGTGTTCATTCATCACCCCAGACGGCTCCTACACATGCCAGGAATTCTTCCATAAGTGGCTCAACAAGTCATTCTCCCTGCACTGAAGCCCTGGCAAGGGAGGGATGGCCCTGCCCTGTCACCTCTGGACAGTGCTGGCTCCCAGCCGTTCTCCCCCTCTTAATGCCAGTCCCTGGAGCCACCACTCCCCTCCATATCAGCTGGGTGAAACTGCAAGAAAAAGGGAACTGCAGTTACACAGCAAAGGAGGAGGTAACAGAGAAGCTGCACAGAAAGAGTCCTGCCATAGTAAAACTTTTTTATTTAGATGAGGACAATAAGCTCATAAGGCCGGCTGAGCTTATTGTCCTCATCTAAATAAAAAAATAAAAATACACATCTCAAGTTTCTCCAAAAATTTGATAAACTCCTCACTCCCTGCCTCAATTGAACACTCTTCATAAAACTCAAATTCCATGAAAAAAAGAGGAAGGCCCTTTATAATTAATATTTAATTAACATAGGGAAACAAAATGCAAGAACTGAGAACAACTCCAAAGACATCAATAGGGTACATGGAAAGCTCGGGGGGGTTGTGTGCTGCTCCATACAGTGGTTGCTCCACACCCACTTTCTCAGATCACCTATGTAACAAAATTTCCTGACAATAGAAAGCAGTTTTAGTATTGATTAAACTGACTGAAAACAGTCAGAGAGAAATTTAGTGCTCAGTGTCTCAAATGGCAATAAACATCTACAAGGAAGCAATAAAACAGCAGGTGAAAATCAATGGTCATTTAAAGCAAAAACCACAGGAAATGCTGCCACACATCATGCAGCAGTAATGTAGCCGGAACCCACCTCCACGAAAAAGATCTCAAGGAGTGCTATCTTGGTATTTCTTATATGAGAAGTACCAAAGATACCAAATTAAATTCTTTCAAGAATTGCATTCAGATAAAAGTGAAATGCAGATAAAAAGAAATAGCTTAGGCATGCTGTTTGCCAAAGATATAAAAACGTACAAAGAGCAAATATGAAAATTCATCATGGCGGGGCCAGGGAGCACAGTGACAGGGATACAGTCTTTCAGTTTTGCTGGTTTGGTTGGTTTGTTTTGGTTTTAGGGATTTGTTTGTTTTCTCAGAAGGAATCTACATGGCAAACTCTTAGAAGGCTGTACACATGTGGGCAGACTCTTGAAGGACACCTGCAGGCACTCCCTTTTTTTCTCCCCAGCAGAAATCAAGAATGTTGAGTGCAACAGTAACAAGGCAAAAAGCACAGCAAACCTCCAGAGCACAAGGCTACTCAAGGAAAAGGAGACTTGTCTCAAAGCCTGTGGCTCAAAGCACCTTTAAGCCACTTCTGTTAGCCAAAGAAGGCACCTCTGTCTGCTCACCACTGATTCTGGCCCCAGGAGTTGTCCCCATTCTTGCACAAACCCATTTGTTGCAGCTGCACAGGGACCAGAGCTGGGAAACTATGCAGGTTAAAGGTAACCCAGCAAAAATAGCAATACATGAATTAATTTTTTAAAACTGGATCACTCCCCCATTAGATCCCAGTTGGCTGTGCTACCATTGGTGTCAACACAAAAGGAGAAGGCCATAAGCAGAGGCAAGACTGCTCCTCCAAGCAGGCACTTTGCTGAGATGGAAGTTTCTCTGTTACTTGAGGTCAGTAAAAAGAGAATGTCAGAAAGCCAAACCAGGCACACACNGGGGCTTGTCAAGCAACAGCCTGGGTTGTTCTCTGTTACCTGAGGTCAGTAAAAAGAGAATGCCAGAAAGCCAAACCAGGCACACACCACACCATGCCCAACAGACCTCTGGACAGGAGCACTGAAGTGGTCATGGCAGATTCTTCCCACTTACCTTGAAAACCTGCTTTGATGATGGGAAATTTTCCTAAAATTGGCGCTCCGAGGGCTGCAAGATGGGCAGCTTCCCCTGCTGCAGAAAGGAAACTGACTCTGCTTCTCCAACAGCAGCAGCAGAGAGAACACAAAGTATTGTTTGCTCCATAAAAAGGATCTTAATGTTGAGTAAGTTGACACAAGTCAGTAAGTGAAGTCACCTGTCAGTGTTTGCTGACCAAAAGAGTTGGAGTGATCCAAAAGTGGCTAAGGCTGAGAAGTCACTGACCAAAGTAAAGTCAAAAATTAAACAGTTTCTTTATTTAAATTACTAATAACAGAGGTATCTTAGAGAGGGAGGGGACTTGGATTTAAAGTACCTGTCTTTAACTTTCTTAAGAAAAGCAAAGGCTAATGCACTTTGCGAACTACCATTTAAATGTCGAGGTGCTCTGCATCACTGCACCAATCTCTATGGCACCAAACTATCAATTTAACACAGCTGTAAACAAAAGTAGTTTAAAAAAAGAAAAACACAAAGAAAAAAATATACTTTCTCTTTTTTATTATTAAGAGACAAGGCCAAGGTTTTTTTTCTTTTTAAAAAAGGCACTAAAAAGGAAGCCAAACCAATGGATTTAAATGCTAACTTTCACAATAACACCTAAATTAACCAAATGTCACCACATATTTCTCAAGGATTCTGTTAGTAACAGCTGGAGATCACAGTATAAGAGATGCTGTCCACAGGCCTACAAACAGGTTGAAAACTTGTCCATTCAGGAACAAATTTACAGCAAAAAGCTGTAAATTACAATAACACAATAACACCAAAATTATCCAAATGTCACCACATATTTCTCAAGGATTCTGTTAGTAACAGCTGGAGATCACAGTATAAGAGATGCTGTCCACAGGCCTACAAACAGGTTGAAAACTTGTCCATTCAGGAACAAATTTACAGCAAAAAGCACAGCAACATGAGTGAAAAAAGGTTTTATTTAAAGTATTTCAGAGTAATTGCTAAAAACAAATCTCAATCAACAGCATATCTAATTTCTGTGTTTGCATTCATTGTCCTCAAACAACTTGTAACCTATTTTGCATGTTGAGCAGTTTAATGCCTTTCCTGAACAGACTTCCCACGAACTGGCATGCAGCACAGAAGAAATGTCCCAAGTGCACTTAAAATCTTGTTACATGGATTAAAGTTCTGAAAAGACATGCAGCCATGCTGACATGGAGGAAAAAAAAGCAATCTGTAGTTTCACTGTTTAGAATAATGGCGGCTATTGTCTCATCATACAACAGATATTTCATAAGTGAGAATCATGATCAATCTACACCCAGAACAGGGTCTGCATCATCTTCTATACAAAACAATTTGGCACCACCTTTTTATACTGTAGTGAAAAGACCATTAACCATAGGTATAAAGATGACAAGACAGGGAGAGCTTGTCTACGTGGGACAGTCATATGGCACACGTGCAAGTGCAACTTCTAACAAGCATATACCTTAAAATGAGAATTTGACATTTTCCAGCAGCCATATCATTACAGTAGTGTAGTAGGTCCTCAATTACACTCAGAGATAAAATGTGTATTAATTACTACATCTTAAAAGTCCTTGGTGGATTTCATATCAAATGTTATATTATTTATGCATTTATTTATGCCTGAAGAATAGTTTGCATTTTTTCATTTTCACTTCAGCTGAAACTTTTAACCTGCACTCAATATACATATGGGCTGGAAGGGGAAGAAGCAATTACTTCAGGGAAAATGAAAAAGCAAAAAAAAAACAACCTTGCCCTCTGTCAGCATGATGGAAGATGGGTCAACAGGAAGACACAAGAGGCTCGGTTCTATCTCCATGTTCTCTGAACTCTGCAAGTCCATGAGGTCTCACTGTGCTTGAGGCAGTAGCTGAACTAGAATACTGAGCTGAGGAAACCAGGAAGTTTTAGTGATCCTGAATTTAATGCTGTAAGGCAGCCCTTCTGCTTAAGACCAAGCACCCTCGCTCCTTGCAGCAGCACCCAGGCTGCAGCACATCCAGGAGGATGAGCGCCACCTCCTCCCTGCAGATGCAGGGCAGGAGGGTGGAGGAGCAGGCCAGCAGCTATCTTTAGCCTCCTGGCATTTTCAAGGACAACGACCTCCTACCAAATCCAGCCAGCTCCCAGATAAGGGAGGTGCTCTGCGAAATTCTGTCCTGCTGCCTGCCATTATGCCCACTAGTCCATTCCCTTCTGGGCTGGGAAGGAAAGCTTCTTGGCATGCTGGGTCCTACCCCTGCTATGGCAGGTGGGTAGGGAGCTGCTGGCCTCCCTTCCAGTGCTCTGGCACTTCTCCCTGTAGCCACAGTGCTTTGGACCTGCTCCCACCACTCGTGCCTGGACAGCTCAGCTCCTAGGAGCAGCTTTCACTGTTCTGTAACACCCAACAGTATGGTTCTTCACATGCACAAAATTGCTCAAATGCATCCATCCATGGGACCAAAGTCATATGCTGTAGTTTTGGATTGCCAAAAAAAAAAAAAAATTAAAAAAAAAAATTACTTTTGGCAGTATTTGTAACACAGAACATCTCCGTAACAACAAAAAAATCCTTCTTGGCCTCAGGCAAGCAGAGCTGCTACATGCAGCGCCTGCTGTGGTCCAGGTGGAAAGAGCAGCATCATCTCTTTAACATTCACTAAGAGATAATGAACATACAGATAAATCTTTTGCTTGAGGAGATTTGACTTTTAAAGATTGTCTGATTGAAACATGTGATTAACACCTTCAAGCCATTTATTTATAGAAGCATTACTAAAAGTAAAAATCCATGACAGAAATGCACTGTTATGCCAAAACCATAATATAATTTAAACTAAGCTTACCAGTGATTGGCTAGCTGTTAAGCTTACACCTACTGAAATAAAAATAGCCAGTCTAGAAAAATAGTAGCAAAAGTCTGAAGTTATTAGCAGTATAGTAAGTGTTATACAAGACCAGTTCTCTGTGCCAGAAACTGCTGTCTCACAGAAAATACCCAGTGTATTAAGACACCCAGAGAGCTGCTTTACAGCTCATTTACATTACAAAGGGTTTCCAGCATAAGGACAATTATCTCCCTCCTCCCCAAATTCCTAACCACTCCTGCTGCTCCCCTTGGGATTTTCTCTCACATAAATCAACAGGAGCAATGCCACAGATCTCAGTGGAATAGCATGAGAGACTTAAAGCACAGGTAACATACATCTTCAAATTTCAGATGATCCTAGGAAACACTCCTTGCTCAGACTACAGAGTAGGACAGAAAAAAAACCACCAAAAACCTACACTTACAACTCACCTCCACATAATCAGATTGGCAGGCACAGGGTGGGGTGGAAGAAATCCCTTCCAAACACAGTCTGGAAACTGGATTAACACTGAGGGCATTAGAGTTTACTTACCATGGGGAACCTAAGGCCACAAGGAATATCCATGCAGCTTCTTACCCTGTTCAAAGCCCCAGAGCAGAGGCAAAAAGCTTCATTTCCCTGGGGAGACAAGAGTGGGAAGCCCAATGCCTAGAGGTATGCAGCAAAAACTGCAGAACATGTAACTAGTAGTTCAGATACAGTGCAAGCAGACAGTGTACCCACAGGGGATCCACAGTATTTCCTCTCTTACCAACAGAATTCCCTTAGTGAGCTATATAGTGCTTTTCAGTCTCTCAGACAGAGGAGGAAAGCTGCCCCTTTCCAAAAGCATGTTCCTGGAGGTATCATTCTTACCTTCCTCCTTAAACATGCAGCACCCTGACCAGAAATAGACTATACAGTGTAGCATGGCACATGCCAAAACCATACAGGCAAAAGTCTCAAATGATGGCAGATACAAAGGCAGGGAATTTTGTGAGCCAGAAACACCTTCCCTGAGGGTGCATGTCTAGCATCTGAGTTTTCTTCAATCCAGCAAACTCTAACATAGCTCACAATGCTGACTGTTCTCCTTCTCAAAATACTGTACAGCCTACTCTCTACTACCACGTGGTACAAAGCACAGGAGAGCTGACCAGGACTGCTGCCTAAAGGAGGTAAGACAGTTGCTATTTCTCAGAGCACGAGCAGAAGATGATTAAAGCACCTCTAAAAAGTCAGTACCATTAGGCATCTCTTTAGGTGGCTGCTTCTGGGAGGCACCTTCATGCTGGAGCAGCTCAGGGATGACAGCTCTGTCATCTATAAGAGACATGGCAAAACCAGTGTGAGCGCCTCCTTTCAGTAGCACCCTAAACAACATCCCTTTAAAACTGACCATGCAACCACCCTTCTGCCAAGTATTATGCTACATTTCCACCACTGTTTAAGCCAGACTTAATTTTAAAACAGTTCACTGGGGTTAAGCAGAATTTTACGTGGTACACCCATAAAGCGCCTAAGAACAGAAGAGAACACACACCTGGGAGGCTGAAGGGGTAAGACCATATCTGCAGACAGTACAGAAACAGTGCAATTTAAAAATGTAATTAGATCAGATACAGTAAGAAATCTGTATCTCACCTATCCAGAGAGCCATCCTGTGAAGCCTACAAATTTTATAATTTTTAAGGTGTGCCTTTCAATCCCTCCAAGAGTGAAAAGGTAACCAGCATGGCCCACCAGGATCGTCCAGTACACCCCTCAGTGCCTGGCATTCCCAGCTGTAGGCTGCGGGCAAGGGAAGTCAAGGAAGACAAATTACATTGCAACTATGTAAATAGCAACTCTTATCAAAACTGCACAGATGTCTACATCAAAAGGCCCATTGTGGAACTATCTATGTTCCATAAAGCAGGCTAAATGAGTTTCTTTTTTAAAGGCTGACAAGAGACACCCAAAGGTCCCTTTGGGAAAAGCAAATTTAAGGTCATTGCATGCTTTTGTCTAACAATCCAACCTTACAAGAACCTTGCAAGGTGAAAAATTGTGAAATTACTGGTGTGACACAGTACATTTGAAGATTAACTAAACTCTTTCTCTGCCTAGTCTGCAATATAGTTCTCAAATAAATCAAGAACATCACAAAACTCCACCTTTCTTCTCTGTCCTAAAAAAAGCCTCTTCCTACAGAGGCCACACTGTTACCCAAGTCTCACTTCATGTACAGGGAGAAGTGAATGGGTGAGGAGGTTAACCATGCTTCCTGTCTTACACAAGCTTTCTATCTCCATGAACAGCATTTCTGGTACTGGAAAGTTTTAAAGAAGCCTCAGGAAAGCCTCAGGGGCACATTAAATACTTTCACTAATTCTGTTACCAGTAACAAAATTCTTCAGTCCTAAATTACTCCACTACTCTTGAGGATGAAAGCACTGGAAAGAACCAAGACTGCAGAAACCACTCTCGTTTATGTTTCCCAGGGGAAGCACTCACATTGGGAATAATTCTGTGATTTAAAGACTAATCAGAAAATGGTGATTCATGCTCTTTTGCTGAATTCTATTGTGCACCACAGAATTACAAGACTGCTAACACAGAAACTTCAGAATCCACAGAGCAACTCTAGTGTGAGATGAGGGATCAGATCCCAAGTTCAACTTTTATCATGCAACACTTCAGAAAAAGCAGGTTCAATTTCCCTCCCAACTCTCATTCTCCAGATTTACATCTATGAGAAAAAGAAAACTTTATATATACATATATATATATACACACACTAAGAAGTTTGTAAGCAACAAATAGCAAGTGTCTCTCAAGCATCTGAAGGACCTGACCAACCTTCCAAAGCTCCACCCAACAGGTCTCAGTGATGCTGTCTGTGAAATCCTAGACATTTTCCAACATCTTACACTATGATAGTTGCAAAGGCAGCTAAAATACTGACTTACAGCACAGAAGACAGAAAGTCTGCTAAAAACATTGAAACCCCTCAAGCATAAGTACCTGGAAGGTAAATCATAATATTGTATGTTTCAGAAAATATTTTATGGTTTTTTTTCAGCTATGCACCATAGCAGATCAACCAGCCTGCACACACACACCCTAAATAACAGAGCAAATAATAACCATTGCACCCCATAAATCTGAAATAGTGATATTTTCAGCCTTGTCTTACAAAATAGAATGCCTCAGGCATACATGATACTGCCCGAAACAATGTGAATAAAATGCGATATGTTATTCAGTTTCAGTAACGGCATTATGAGGTAATGTTTATATATCTGAAAGCAGAATTAAGATATCTTCATTCTACAGAGGAACTGAAATGATGTATTATTTCCTAGAGCCATTTAAAAAATATTTAAGCAACTCCAGGATCTTGACTTGACTATTCTTCACACCCAAGATAAACCTCCATGACGGTTTGTTTTAAAAACAATGTGTGGAAAACTTTTCCTCCCAAAAGCAAAAAATAAATTATGGGTGCTACAGGAAACCTGAATAAACATCAACACGTTGGCTCAGTGGAATTAGAACAATTGCAAGGAGGCAACTACTGGAGGAATAGTGAGCTGAGGAGCTCCCAACACTTGAAGTCTGTTACGTGGATATAATGAGTCTGGCCAACAAAAAACACACCTAACAGAAAAACTTAAGGTTTCACATACTAGTGATGTCCTCAAGGAAGTATCTTTGTGCATTTATTTCTTATCTAGGTTTTCCTCTGTCCTAGCCACCACTGATGCCCTTTTTCCACACAGTACCTCCGTGCTTACTGCGTTTTTATTTCGTCATCTTACTGTGTCTTAATAGCCACAGGAATAAAAAATATGCACTGCACAATTACTGAATATGGGAATAAAACAGAAGACAGGAAAGGTCCAAAAGAGATGCTTACAAATCTGACCGCTTGCAATATGCAAAGACTGACCAAGGGAATGACTACACCGTGTCAGACCAAGGGTCTGTGCAAGCCAACATCCTGCCTCCAACAGCTGCCAAGAGCAAGGATCAGGGAAAAACCATAACAACTTGACAAGTACATATAATGCCTTCCCCAGATAAGCTTTCCAGACTAGAGCTATTTACAGCTCAATAGCTGTGTATCAGTGATTCCTACTGTTGGAATTGTTGGGAATACTTAAAAGGAAAGCTAAGGCTAGGTCATAACCAATTATGTGACTGAAAAGCTGTACTCCGTTTGTTGTATGGTTTTATTTAAGTATTAAAAATAATTAGAAGGGGGAAAAAGCTGTAAATTGGAGCTGGTAACAAGTAAACAACAACTGCAATAAACACTTATATTTATCTTCTTTAAATCTGGGGTTTAATGTATCAACCTTCATCTGTATGGATGCAAATTTAGGTATCTAAGACAAGAACCTAAATGAACTTAAAATATGCTGTGAGTTCCTTTACTGCCCTTAGATTTGACATCATAAAGAAACAGGAGGTGAGCATCAAGTTATACAGCTGGGTTGAGATTCTGAAAAAGTATTAACAACCTGCAGCTAAAGGGAGTCTCTGCCTACTGGGATGGCCTTTTGGAGCATGTCCATGACATTTATGTAGTTTTCTCAACAGAATGATGGTAGCAGGACCAATGTAAATTCAATAAACACAAAAGCACCCAAATCCCAGTGCAAATATTTTCCCTAATACAAGCGTTTCATTTTTGGCTTCGGAAATCTGGCTCTCAGTGGTGACCAGAAAGAAACTGAAAACTAAAATTTGTAATTCCCCTGGAAACTATTAAGAAATCATTCAACATAAGTATGTTTTTTACAGTTCATCTCCACACAGATTGTTCAGATTAAGGTCACCACAAGTTGAAGACATAATGATTAATAAAATTAATGTAAGTATTTTGGCCAACTTGTTGAAAAGCAGCATTTTTTCAAATAAAGCATACTTATTTCTTTTCCCTAAGACATAGTAGTAGTAGACAGCTACTTGACATAGGATTGTAAAGAGCATGGAAAATGCTCAGTAACTTGCTGTGATGAATGCTGAGACCCAGAAAACCTGAACCTGAAAGAGACTCTTTTCTCATTCTTTCAAAAATCTATTCAAACTCTTCCCTTATGATTTCTCATACCCTTTAACTACTTGTCCAAAGATATCCAGTATCACATAATAACATGTGCAAACCAATTCCACTTTCAAGCTGTACATTCAGCCTTCCAGACTACCAATTTATATCCAAGGCAATTCTTTCCATGTGATACACAACACTCATTTCGGTAGTTTCTTTCTAAATTAAGTTAAAATTTTAATGGCTTCTGAATTTTATGGGTGAAGTAACCCTGAACTCAAGCCTACAGAATGGGCAAGCGAAAGCAGAGAGGCTCTACGTTCTGTGAGAGGGAAGATGCACAGGCAGAGGGAAATAGGAAGTTGTATCTGGGTTCATGGGAACATAATCACAACAAAAAGCATCAAATGTCACAGTAGAGTCAATATACAGAGATGTGCCACTATGTACATCCATTACACTGTGCTGTCTCTTTTTGGACTTGCCGAATACCAGCACAGATATTGGCTCATTCAGCGACACAGAAGGCAACAGAAAAGCCTAAAAACATGGTTGGGAAAAGAAGACAAGAAAACTTAAGTACACAGAGTAGTCTCTAAGTAGGAGTAACAGTTAAATAAGGACCTATTGCATAAGAGAAATTTATGCTCAAATGTTACTCTTACACTTTCACTTCTTGCCTGTTAAACTCCTACGAGCCATAACATTTTATCTACAGACAGAATCTAAATCACTCTTTAAAAAGTTTTGAAGACATTTCTGTTTTGTTTGAAAAAACCTATGTTTTTCGTTTCCTGCCAATCAAGGCAAAAATTAAGCCCTTTACCACAAAACACAGTGGGTAAAATTGTATTTGGTAAGAAGCAAAAATGGATGGGGAAGGTTTTATTTCAGCTTCACTTGCCACAGAGAGGCGGAAGGATCTGGGAAAACTGATGCACTAGGACCATAACTATCTGTAGTGGAAAAATATGATGGCTGAGTGGGTCTCTTCTACAGAGAAATTTCAAATATTTTAAAGGATAAATGTGTAAACAATGTTAAATTTGGGGGACAGAGATGCAGACAATTTCATGTTTATCTTGATCTTGCAATTCAGGAGCTGGTTTGGCAGCACATATTTTGGGATTCTCAAGCTAACCCTTCCAAGAATTGCAAGCATAACCTCTCAGACACTGACCACCATCCCTACTAAAAGCTGCCAAGGAGGTACCAAGATTACACTACCATGAAGGTCAAAAGCCACCTTCTGATGGGAAGTCAGACACTTTGGGATGCTGGCAGGGCAGCGAGGGAACTGTTTGTCCCACTGCTCATGTTCACATGTTCCCTGAGTCTGCCAACAGAGAACTTGGGTATCTGTTAGCAGGAGCTTAAGAGAAAAAGCATCCTCTCCCATTTTTCAGTTAATGCTTTTGACTTTGTTAATATAATAATAACCTTTCCCCTCACATTAAGGATATTTTCTATTAAAATTTGTGTATTTTCATTTATAGGTACTTAGTGGGCTATATTAAATATTTTATTCTATCAGCTTTGAATACAAACATTTTCCCCTTCATAACCAGCATATAAGCAAAAGTGGTCCTTCTTCTCAGCCCTGAGTGAAGAAGTCCTTTTCCCCACCCTTCAGACAAGAGGCACAGATTTTCCTCCGGCTGGCAAAAAGTCTAATCCATTTCCTGTTCTCTTCCATAAACAGAAGTAAACAGAAGAGTCTTCTCCTATGAGCATCTGAGCACAGGCAAAAACAAAATTAAAGTAAAGGTGAGGTTCTCTTTGCTTCATGAGAATGTTTACAACACAAATTTAGATTTTGTAAATACAACTCTTATCTTAAGACTCACAAAACATAACAGTAATAAGTCATAAAGGGAAAAAAAAATCAGTAATGGAAGTACAGAGGCACATGTGATTGGGAACCAGCTAAGGTTGCTCTTAGCTTAATAAATGTGAGCCCAAACTGACAGGAAAAGCAGCATGTTTGAAGCAGCACAAAACTGTATGAAAGCCAGAACTTAGCAAACTTCGTTGCTTAAATTTAAGGATAGAACAAGTTTCTACAAATCCTAAGGTACGAAACAACCCAAACTGATAGCAACACCAAAGCATGCACCTGATTAAATTGCATGCATCCCAATATGAGGCACCTAATCTGGTAACTTCAGTTTGACATCAAATCAAAATTTTAAACAGTTTAAAAAAAAAAAACAGGGACATTGTTGGAACTGTCTTTGTACTAAAGGCAATATAATCTGCCTATTGTTTTCAGGTATTCATATGACACTGCCCTGGGGTGACTTTAGGATGCTTGTATCCCCAGTCATCTGCTCTGTTTGTGTTGGATATGATGTCCTGTACCTTTAAGGCTGGTTTGGAGAGTGAAGGGGGGAAGCAGAGGCGCACGGTTTGTTTTGAGAAATTGCTGTGACTCCTCCGCATTTCTTCCTTCTCCCGGACTGCGCTGTCTACGGACAGACAGACAGAGAGAGAGAGAGCTCTCCTTTTTTTTTTCTTTTTTTAAATTAATTTTTGGCTAGCTGAAGCAGAGAAGCTCCCTGGACAGTTTTTTCTTTTTTTCTTGGGTCTATTCAAACCTGGCCTGGACTGAAAACCCAGGGGAGCACCAGGAGCTCGCACCTGTGGCCCGCCGGGGCCTGGATCCCGACATTTTCCCAGCTTCGAAGGGACTGAGAGGAGACTGGCCGAGCTACACCCACAGCAGAGACTTTCTGAGTTTACCATCTCACTTCAGAACAATGAAAGGTTTTGTTTCATATTATTCAATTGTTTATGCTTGTGGGCACTTTGTTTGTTAAATAAATAGTTTTTTCCACTTTTCTCAAAGGAAGTTTGTTCCCGGACCAGCTGGGGGGAGGGGACGTTTGGGTTTGTTTCCCAGAGGAACCCCATTTGGAGGCTTCCTCCCAAATTTGCCCTAAACCAGGACAGACTTTTAACTGGGTCATCATGCAAAGCATTTAAACCATTCATCCGCAAGACCCTGCGGCACCTGTTCACTACAGGAAGTGTGCTGCACTTAGGATGCTGAATGTAAATTCACTTCTGCTTCTGTCCCTGACTGCACACACACACAATGTGCAGGAAGGAATGCTGGGCATGACACCTACTGACATACTTCAGCTTCTACTAACGCATGACCTGAGAGTCTGCAAGGACATTATTGTAAAAGTCATCCACAAGTTTGCTTAGAGCGGCGACTTAAGGGCCTGCAACCTATATAAAGAAAAAAGATGCAAGTTGAGAGGGAAAGAGACAGGTAATGTCCCCAAAGTTACACAGCAGCTAAGTGCTAATACTATGAATTGATTTTGCATCTTTTTGAACCTTGCTAAATATCCTATGTCCATAGGAGACATGATGCCCCTGTGAATTTTTAAAAGAGAACGCTCACAAGATGACAGAGGAAAGCAGATTAAATACAATTGCCAAGGACTTTCCCGAAAGCCTCTTGAGGCTTTCCACTTATGTAGCAGACAGCACTTCGAAAGGACACAAAACAGTCTCAATACTAAAGCATCTTACTCAGACATCCATCTCAAAGCCTGAGTGTTCTTTAACACAAATTACTTGCTCCTTAGTACAATTCCTTTAGCTGCTTCTGCTTTATCTTTCATAATGCCTCCTCTGTTTTAGGTGCCATTATCCATTTCCCTTTCTCAGAATCTCAAACTGCAACATTCTGCCAACATCAACATAACTGCATTTCTCCAAATGGAAAGCAGGTCACCAGACATTAACACATGACCAAAACTTCCTCCAGTCTTTAGCCACCACAGAACCTGAAAAGCAATAAAGAAGCAGCAACTTTTCCCCACACTACTTCTAAATATTGTGACAGGTATGTCTCTAAATGTCTGTAATGCACTAAGGCGACGGTTTTCTAGTACTGAGTGGAGATGGGATACAATTCTCCTCTTCAACAGAATAGAAAACATCCTTGAGGCAAAGATGTTTTTTAAACCTGTTTCCTATCCCCTCCCAAGAATAACTGAGCTTTGGTTCTTCTTGTACATCAGAGCTCAGAGATGATTAGAGAGTTGCTAAATTAACAAAGACAAGTTATTAGGAAAGCAATGTTGCTTCTTTCTTAAAAATCACCAATCATGAATTCCAAATGATAAAAATGATTGACTGAAAAAACATTGCTTTTATTTACCAAGATGATACGGTTTAGTCAGCTTACCCTTTCGTAGCTAGCCTTACCCTATGAGATAATACTACTTAATCTGTGCTTTATTTGAAATCAAATAAACTTCAGGTTTAGACAGACATGTTTGACATTGCTTGTTTTCATCAACACTGTCCAGGAACTCAATGCTGAAAGCTCAAATGCAGTGCAATTTGCAACTGAGTACCCAGAACAGTTTACTATTACAAATTAGAATTATAATTCAAGTTTCCTCTCCTACTCAAAAGGAAAAAACTCACCACTTAAATATCAGGGATACAGCAAGGAAAGCACTTTCTGGATACATACGGTAGCATGGGTTTCATTTTTATACATACTTGAAAAATCATAAAGCCTTGTGAAAAAAACTAAATAAGGAGTTCTGTATTTTAATCACCATTGAAATAAGCCCTGTAATATTACCGAGCGAAATAGCCTTGTCGCCGTTCCTTCTTCTCTTCCTTGGTCTCCATCATTTACAGTCAAATGCGCAAGGTGAGCAGCCAAACGTGATGCTTTTTCCCGTCAGTACCTCATATCCAGGCAGAGTCTCCTGTATATAACAGGTAAAAACAGGAAGTTCATAAATCAACATGTCAACAACACCTAAAAAACCCAACCGGTTGTGGAAATACAACTGACCCAGTGACAAAGCGAAGTAAAACTTTAACCAGTGTTTGCTGTGCAGTATCCATGTAGTATACAATGAGACAAACCAATAAATGCACTCAGGCCAGTTTCTCTGCAGTGGAAGAGATATTTTGCAAAGCAGGTAACCCAAAGAGCAGCATCAAGTTTTAAAACTCTAGAAAGATTAAACTAATTTCAAGTTTATACCAAAACATCTTCCAGGTCTCATGTGTTTCCTAGACAGGTAGATCAAGAGAAGCTTTGGAAATGTATAGTACAAACAGAATAACCAGTAAGACACACAATGCTCACTTTGAATTTAAATTTTAAATTACTAAAAATACTGTAAGATTGTGAGAGATCTGAAAGTTTTAAAACAATGTAAAGGAAAAAAGAGTGATCTACATTCTGTACAAGGTTTGACTGTTGTGACCAATATACAAGTTCGAACAACCATACAGGGAGAAACAAGATGGACCTCTGGCTCCCCAGATGAAATGCAATCACCCTGAAATAGGTAAGACTAGGGAAGGTTATCTAGGTTATCTGAGAAGTTAAAAAGAAAAAAAAAATGAAGAAAGGAAGACCAGTAATACTGGTTTTTCACATGAAAATCACCACCTCTTGCCAGAATGCTGTAGCAAGGCACTTGGAAAACAGGAGCTGAGAATTTCTGAACTGCTTTATAATTACTGTAATTAACAACATGCCACATAAACTGCTGTCCCAGATCCCTGCCAAGATGCTTTCTCATTTTCCCCACCTCAACATACATTTAACCTACCCTGATGGCTTGTGCACATGCACAAAACAAGTTCACTTTTTAATCAGTATTTCATTTTATCAGTATTTTTATCAGTATTTCAGAATAAACTCAAACCAGAAGTTACTACTAAACATTTTAGTCTAATGGGCTGTATAACAAAGAAATGGAAGCCACATAAATCATGATTCATAGCAAAAGAAGAAAAAAATCCTCTGGGACCTAATCAGTTCCCATTATTTTCCCCTGCATTGAAGGACCACAAGCTACAAACTGCCAGATGTTAACAAAAGAGATGATGCAGCAGACAGACTAATCTACTTGAAAAGCCCATGAACAAATCATGCTAGAGTCTACTAGAAATACTTGCCATAATTTTCTCTCCTTATTGATGGATGATTAGTCCACAGCATATGAAGCCCATTACTTCAAAATGCACTTTTTCTAACTCATTAGTTTTGAATACATCCAGTGCATCAGAAAGCATCTAGTTGCTCTAATTTTTACACATCAGGTACTTTTACAGTAATGGGGACTCTTTAAATGGCAAGTGTCTGACATCTTTAGCTTTATGAAGAGAATATTATTTTACCTCTGCAAGGTAACACGTGATGCAGTCTTCAGCTGGACACAGAAACCTACATGACAGAAGCATAACAGCAGCATCAGAACAAACTGGCCTCCCAGATGTTCAGTCTGTATGAGGATAGCACAAACTTCCTGAGAATTCTGATGCATCTCTACCTTCCCTGTTGGGGCAGGTTCTTAGATCTTCAGAGGATTAGAACTGGTGGCTTCATTAGCACTGCCTTTGGAGTTACACTAAGTCTTTCAAAGTGTACAACTACAACCTCTACAGCAAATTACAAAAAGAGTTCAAAGAAGGAGGAACCACTTTTCCCCCTTCACCACACTGTGATGTGGCATGAGGGCACTGAGGCCAGAGCTGAATCACACTGACACCAAGAACTATCAAATAACCCCAAAGCACCAATATAGTATTAAACCCATGACCACAAGGACAGCAGGACCCACGGGAATTAGAAGAGGGAAGAGTCTTCCACCTCACTGAAACAAGATCAGTTGGGATGAACAGAGGCAAGAGAGACCTGTCCTCCCTGCCTAATCCCATGCAAGAGACAGTGGCATGCTCTTTCCATTCATTCTCCTCCTCTCCCATGATCTAACCTCCCCAACCAGGGAAGTGCCTGCCCAGCTCCAGGCTGGCAGAGAAGAGAGCACTACTACCCAGGGAGCCAGGAGGAGAATGCCCTGCCTGCCCACAGCCCTGTCAGGCCCAGTGTCAGAGCAGTCACCCCCTGCTCCAGCACAAAGGGGCACAAAAAAGGAGAGAGGAGGTTAACCCTGAACCTAACCACAGATGCTGCAGGAGGTGCCAGCACCAAAGCAGCGAGGCGCTGCTCAGCTCCCCAAGTGTAGAGGGTTGCTGTTTGCTTTCATCAGTGCTAAACAACGCCAGCAATGCCAACATGGGTATGGAGCTTGTTCTTCTCACATCAGATAAATGCCACTCCAAGTCCTTTCACATGGTGAAGAGGAATAAATCAAGAATTAAAAAAAATAAATAATTATATTCATAACAGATGGGCACTCAGAAAATTGGACTGTAATCCACAGACCAGACACAGCAAAGGCATTCAGGCAATTTTTTTTTCTTTCGCAAATAAAAGTATACAGTAATATAATATCCAGTCACCAATTAAAGCAAATTTTCATAATAGCATAATTTAATGTCAGATCCCAGTCTGTTGACCTAAAACTTACTTCGCTTACCTTCTTAGAAAAAACAACGGTGTTGTTCTAGAAAGGCATATTCAAGTCTGAAAATTGTACTTTGAAAACATAGTACTAGAAATAGCAAACTGATTAGGAATGCTGACTCCTTAAGTTCTGAGTTTACTTGTGTTGTTGGAAATTTTGTACTAGTTGCCTTAAAGGAAAAAAAAAAAGGAAAACCTGACAGCTAGGAGGAACATAGCACAGCCTGCAGTAATTGGTACAGAAAACTAGTATTTAGTATTTCTGAGAGGTCCTTTTCATTTTTAGTTTTTTAAGCAGTAACACCACAAAAGCCGCATTTACTTTATAGGATGTCACTGACAATTTAAATTACACCTAAAAAGGCAAACCTATTCCACACTTCTCCCCTATCTGTCCTTTGATATTTCACAAGAAAAAAAAATCCAAGGTATTCTTTATCACTTGCTTAAAATATTATTAAGGCTATATGATTAAAATGAATCTTGGTTTCCTGGCAGCTCCTTTCTGGTACAGATGAATAATGACTCAGCAGACTACTAAAATGTACATATTCAGGGGATATTTATATGCTGACAAACAGACAATTTACTCATGTATCATGAGTTCAGTCCAAACTCAAATGATGACAAAGCTGATTTTATATAAATTTCAGGCTCAGTTTAACCTTTTCTACACGCTGAAACAGAAGTAGACTGTGAAAAGCTTTTATCACATGTCTACAGCAACGCTAATTCTTTAATTAGGCATTTTCAAGGCAAACCAAACAATGCATTTCAGTAAGGAGCCTGTTAAAAATTTGCCACTCTCCAAATTTAGCCAATGTCAGCACCTGATAATTATACAAAGAAAAGAACAAAACACAAACACATACTGTTCTTTCTTATTTTAGCCCTACTGTTCTGGATATTTTAATTTATATTTACTCATTTGTGAATACTTGTTTTGTCTCTCTAGTCTTGCTGCCAAGGAGTTCTGGGGATGTTACTGAAAATTTGTGATTAGGATGGGAATGCTCCAACAAGGCCACAAAAAAAAAAAAAAAAAAGGTTATAATCACAGGAACAAATTGAACTCCTGATCATGGATACCCACACCACTTCAACTGTCACCACATTCCCAAGACCTCCAGAACCTGCTTCCAGGTCCTGCTGTCCTCTCTGCAAGCTGGCACTGTAGGACAGCAGCCTCCTGCACTGGTATATTCGAACTAGCAGCAGAAGATGCCCTAAATGCAAGGATAAACAAAGGCAATTGAAGATTAAAAATAAGTTAATGTGTGAATAGAGCACCCTTTAAAGACTTTGATAAATTTACCAGTTTTTCAAAATAGTTTTTTCTCCCTTTTCCTTCCCTTCTCATGCATGAAGAATAATGTATCTTACTACTTGCAGTTTAAGTAGTTCACATTTTCATGAAACAAGAAAAAGTCCTGCTTGCTGTGCTCCAGGGTAAGCTGCCAGAAATCCTGTCTGCTGGCTCTTAAGCATCAACAAGCAATCCTTCAGTTGTGGGCATTCCTTTCCAAAATCAAGCACATGAACAACAGTACATCCCAGAGCACAGCAATGGAGAAGCCAATGAAGCATCTGATTATTTTTAGAACATTCAGTGGACTTGATAGCTTTTCTCTGGCCATCTGCGCCCACTGCAAGTCCTGGAAAAACACTCAGAAAAAAAGAAACATTCAAGATCATGCAATTCTCTAGACATATTTTTCATGATCCTGTAGAGTCAGTATCTCTCAATGTCTCATGAAGTAGGAAAATTATGTAATTCAGTGCTTTGCAAATGGGGAGCTGAACTGTAAGAATTACCTCCACATGCCCAAATGAGAGCAGAAGAGCAACATGTGCAAGTGTCCTCCCAGTAGCTTTCATCCAGCCCCAATAACCAGCAGCAATGAGAACACAGGAGGAGATTACTTTGACAAGGATACAGTTATTATTTCCTGTGAAATTTAAACTGACTAACTTTGGAAACCAGTAGCACACTCTCGATTTTATCTGGCTCTGGGGGCATATACATAAGAATCATAGCTCAGATCCACAAAAGAAAACAAAAAGCCTAACTCTAACTTCTCTGAGGATCCAGGCTCACTCAGCTACTTCGGCAAGGAACAAGTATGTGAAAAAAGCAATTGATTGACTTTAGGAAAAGAAAGTCAAGGGTAGTGTATTCTACACCTTAGCAGGAGCCTCATAATGCAAGAGATAGTGGCAACAATCACACTGTGAACAACAAGCAGGGAAGGTGAAGGGTCTACACACAAAGTTTCCAGTTAGGAAGCAGAGCAGATGAAGGCACAAGACTCCCAGAGAGACAGCCAAGCAGACATGGCCACAGCAAGGATGCAACAAGGAGACCCCACTGTGCTGAAGGAACAGGATGATGCCCAGACACACCACAGAGCTCTCATCTGCTCTCTGGTAGAGTGTCCCACACAACAGTAATTTTTTATTTTTGCTTCTCCATTATACCTCTGCCCCTGAGACTACAAACACCACAAGTCTGTTCACAGCACTGCATGCTCCCTATCACCTGCTGCAATACCAACATTCAAAATTGGTCATATTCAGACACAAAGCATTACTAATGACCTGGCTTAGGTCTGCAACTCTGCAGCAGACTATCTCCTTATGAATAACAAGTCTTCTGGGTACAAATGCCAATTCTGACCCCCAAAAGATGCAGCATGAGAGACGACAAGGGTTACACCAATAAGCCAGTACTAAGACCAAAAAAAAAAAAGGAAAGGTATGTTTGTAGTACTTCAAGAGCAATATTAAAAATATCTCTTAAGTTGTAAGAGTAAGAAATTGTAGAACAAATCACAGATAGAAGGGAAGGAGTTTCAGTGTATTAGATCTGAATTTGAACCCTTGGGGGTTGCTAGCTGTGCCTCTGATGAGCCCAAATCAGTTACCAGAACACTGTGCAGATCCAAATAAATAAAAACACACACCATACATAAGGCAACAGAAACAGTTTAACATGGAAGAGGAGACATTTTAACTTGCTACTGGTCATATAAATGCCTATTATTAAGTTTCACAAGCCAAAACACTAATAATAACTCTTGCATTTATTTCCATAGACCTCCCATTTTTAAAACCAGGAAACTGAATGCAAACTCGCACTTTATGAGAAATGCTAAACTTTGCAGCATTTCATTACTGAATCACTGACTGGATTAACCAGCCTAAGTTCTACTGCTTTTAGGTTCTGCTAGTATATTTTACTAGGTGTAATGGAAAAGACAAGTTTCTGTATAAACACTACAGCATCTCAAGATGAAACATAACAGAAATGCACAGCCAGCAAAGAGGAGAGTAAACTACAACTTTTTTTTTTAGTCTTTTTTCTAGGCAGAATGACCTAGGAAAAAGTGAGATTGGAAGCTTTCAGAAAAGAATCGAGCACAAGGAAGTAAAACACAGCACAGACTTAATACATTTATTAGAACCCCCAAAAAATTGTTTATTCTAAAGCTATCTGAAATATGGAATTATTTAATCCAATTATATAGTTACATTGTAATTATGATGTATAGTGTACCATTAATTCTAAAATATTAATAAGCTCTATAAAGAAGTTCCAGTCCATTACACACAATTGGAGGGCACTAAACTAAGCCAGGACAGCTACTCCACCTGAGGTTCACCCAACCCTTGCTCAGCTGAATAACCCTTCTTTATGCCTTTCATCTTTGAAGTACTACACCTGCCATGTTTCTTGTGACAAGGGTGCACTCTTAAAATCCACAAAAAATAAAAATACAGAAATTAAGAGACAGAAAGATAAGTGTGTAAGCAGAAGCAATTTCTAGACTTTTTGTTCACATTAAACATGGAACAGTCACAATTTCTGTGTCTCCAAATAGAGAGAAACAAAGAGATTCACTGTGGCTATTTGCATGCTGTGGGTTCTCAAGGACAGTGAAGATCTGGAGATAAGACAGGCAAAGAAAACAAACACCCTCACTCTTGAGGAAAGGGGTACAATGTTTAGGAGGTTATTATCCCTCCTACAATGTTTAGGAGTGTTCAAAAAATGAGCAGAGTTCCTGCATTTTCATTCACTGCTGATGAAGTAAGAACAGGCTAAGCTTAGATCACCTTCAGTGCCCCTACTGGATTTCCAACAGTCTGTCCACATGAACAAAGTTCAAATAAAATAAATGACAATCCATATAGCAGACACACTTCTGATTCAGAAACAGAACGATAACAAAACTTGATTCAGCTCCAAAGAACTCTCCAGACAAATTATTGCTGCCTTACTCAGGAAGATGCTTTAACCCACTAACTCAGGCTGTCATGTTTCACACAGAGCAAAAGGAAGCAAATGTGCTACCAGAAATTCCACATCACCAGTCAGGTTGTCACGAGACAAAACACCAAGATTTAATCTTCCCTCATTGGCAGCTGAACATCACCAGATGCATTTTCTACACAGAACAATGCATTTTACTGTTAACTCAGCTTCAGTTTCTAGACAGAAACCGGTTACAAAATACAGCATAAACTATTAACAGGCAGAGTGCTATGCTATTCCAAATGTAAAAGTGCAGTGCTGTTGGAAATCAGGCCACTTGGGAAGATTTTCATTTTTAGGTCAACAAGAACATTGCTGCAGATGTTTTAAAATAATTGATAGCTTCATCTCACTGTATCTCCTGTTTCAACCTACCCCAATTCAATTAAGCATCAAGTCCAAGCCCTCTGACCCCACAGCTTTTCACACTCACATTGTACAGGTATATACAGTGTTGCCCTCTACAACTACCTGAAAGAAAGAGGTGGGGAGGTGGCAGTCACCCTCTTCTCCCAGGCAACTAGTAATAGGGCACAAGGAAAGGACAAACCGTGGCAGGGAAGGTTCAGGGTAGATATTAGGAAATATTTCTTCGCTAGAGTAGTAGTTAAGGATTGGACTGTACTACCCAAGGAACTGGTAGAGTCACCATTCCTGGAAGTGTTCAAAAAATGAGCAGACATAGCACTTTACAATCTGGATTTGGTCGAAGATTGGATTCTATGATCTTAGAGGTCTTTTCCACCCTTAATGACTGTGTGATTGTATGAACCATAGATGGATGAAGTTTATCATACCCAGTGAGGGTAAGATGGGTATCACTGTTCCCTTACCTCTGCCTAGAGCATGTAGGAATATACACAAAAGACTTTTCATGTATGTGCTCCCCAGCATTCAACTAAAACACCAAGTACCTGCAGTCTTCTAAAATACAAAGGACTGACGAACATTCAACACATCAACTATCATTTAGACAATCCTCTTAGTACTACCTTGCTGTTTTTTTCCTTGCTCATAACAACTAGTTTCATAATCTGTTTAGTATTTCAAAGAAAGCGTTGCACATCTGTTTTGATAAGGTCAAGAAAGATACATACAAGCAACCACATCACACCCAGACCCAAAGAATTACAGGTTTTCTATCAAGTTTATAAAGGCCATGATCAAGTCCTCCTTAGATTCCCCTCTTCCCAAACTCAGAATGCTGCTGAAGGCCACTGGATCCACAGTGTCACATACTGCAGGCCTGGCCACACTTCAGAGTTGCTTCTATGAATTAGCTTAGGCCACAAAGTGACATTTGCACTGGCAAAACAGCAGCATCACAGCAGACAGACGAACAGCAAATACCCTTTGGTGATCAAGGAGACCCTGACCAGTCAAAGTGCCAAGCCAAAGAATTTGGGCTTTCCTTTGTCTCAGGCTGTTACAATCAGTCAATGGAGCAAGCAGCTGTCAGTTTCAAGTATTACTGCCCTTTGCCTTTCTCCCTTTTGCCCACTTGAGCTGCTTGATAACACTCCTCCACCCAAAATTACCACACCAATGACTCGCAGCAGACTCAGCAGAAGTGGCTCTGTATCTGCATTTCACTTTCCATCCCACCACGTCAGCTCATGCCTCCTTCCAGCAGGCTTTGCTGCACACAGCTGAATTACAAGCACACCCTCACATCAGGCAGACCTGCGGCAGAAAGCTTGGGCAGAAAACCTTAAGTGTGACTCCCTGAGCAGCGACTTGGTTCTGTGGGCATTAGCAAGCACACACCTGGAAAGATGAGTGCCAGCATTCATGGGATGACAGACTACAAAAGACAAACACATGATCTTAGCTTCACAGCAAACTTGCTCTCTTCTCAGCTCTTTTCTCACCAACACAAGAAAGGCATTTATATGAAATGTAAATAAAGCTGAGGTAGAGCAGAAAGGGACTGGGATTTGAAGACTCTTAAATCAAAGATGTGGCTTGGTGCTTGGCACAAATATCTGTACTGTCAATCATAGGTACCATAAATCACCTTCTGTTTACAATTCTTAATTAGTTTAGGTCCCAAAGGTTTATATTAAATAATCCCTGGATTTTCCATAAGTGAATTTTCCATATTCATTGTACTCAACGAGACTTGATTAATGCTTTACAGGACAAGACCAGGCAACAAGAAACCCATGATGAACAAATCTGTCAGTCTAACAGAAAGCATTACAAATGGCCAGTTTTTTACATCAAGCAAATTTTCAGCAATATACATAATCATGCTGTGAAAATTACTGGAAACTTATCTCTAAAAAGTACCCCATAATTTTCAGGTGTTTAGAAAAAGAACCTCAAAGCAACCCAGAGACACTGAATTGTGAAAGGTAAGTATTAAAACACTTCATTACTTCAAAAAGCAACCAGACACAAGAGCTGCTTGAAGGTAAAATTATAATTTTTAAGTTTCAGCTCAACACCTCTTTTTACAATTGAACCCTGATTCATGCAAATTCCAGGCCATTGCTTCTTCTCTGTCATCTACCTCCCGAGAAGCAAAGGAGTGGGGGCAGAAAGGAGTCTAGCAGTAATGCAATGCTAATGTTTTCCTATCTGAAACACTGCTAACAGAACCAAAATGACAGGTTTCCATAGCAACCTGAACTGTGTCACATGCTTACACTGTATATTAAGCAACACTGAACAGTTTAATTGTCACACAAAATCCTGTACATTTGTCATGTACAAAATTAACACTGGAAACCTTCACTATTTACTTTTCAATTGCTTAACCTGCAAAACTTACTGCAGTGTGTTGACTGTGACCTTGTATTACACCTCGGCAGCTTCATAGGTGTTTCAATGCTAGCCATGTAAGGTGCATCAAGATTACAATGATCAACAACAAATCAAACTCTCTTCACACTGCATAGACCAAATCCTGCTTTTAAAAGCAGCAATGTTTCTAATTATTTCCTTCTTCCTAGCAAAATCCCTTTAGGCATTGTGTAACAGAAGATTATTTAGTTGTTCTGCCCTTCTGAAACATCCTGAAAACTCCCATTATCTTACCTTTTTTCCTTCCTCCACCTCCAGATTCCTGTAAACACTACATAGTTGCTGACCTTGTACCGAGTCACCCTGCACTAAATGCAGTGCAAAAACTCCCGTCTCAAACGGAATTCCCCTTGCTACACAGCAGAGCACAGTCACATTTACCAACTAATTAAAGAACAACTCTTTGAAGAGCTGCTTGCTTCCTCAGAAGCAGAAACAAAAAAGTTCTTTATATTTTTCTGTGTTCTAACCAGTCGTGCACAGCTAACTCCTCAAAATTATTCAGGTAAGTAAAGTTCCCTCTGTCTATGTACGTAGAAAAGATAGAACAATGTTATGATTCATGCAAGACCGTTATATGCCATCTTTCCTTCAGCATATCTTATCAGGCTTTTATTTGCTCAACTCTGCATGAGTTCAGTCAGTGAGATGGTTCAGGGCTTAACTGAAAAACAAAAGTTAAAAATACACCTGAATTAAGCTTGAGTACTGTTGCATAAAAAACAGATGTGTAGAAGTTTTCTGGCGAAGCAGTAGCAGTATATATTTTACGTTCAGATTACTCAAGTGTTTTAAACATTATTGTAGAACTGAGGTTCTCTTGTTGAACAAAACAGACTAATTTTGAAACTAAAATTTAAACATCGTACGCTGATAGTATCAACAAAGTAGCTCAGCATTCCAAAGCTAGGTATTTCTTTTTGCTGGGGGGCAGGGGGGGGGAGAACCAAACACCACAAAGTCAGAAAAACGACAATTAGCTTCAAGTGTTGCATTTTCAGGAAAGCCATCCATCTCAGCCACATCAACCAGGTGCCACAGCAGTGACTCTGAGCTCTCTACTCCTGTACCAAGTGCATTGAGAGGGACTACTCACACAGATTGTTTGTGACACCTAAGCACACGTGCACAACTGCGGCCCAAAGATGAAAGCTGCTAAATTTCTGTTGACCGCAGGTTATACCTGACACAGTTGCTAAGTTTCAAACAAAACTTTGCATTCTCTTGTTTACAGCTACATCAATGTAACTGCTTGCCCCTTCTCAAGTTGAAGCCAGCCAAAGCAGTTAATGCATGAACAAGTTTTGGATTTGGCCTTGCTTTTCCATGTTGGAGCACCTATTTTTGAGGGGGCATAGTCCTTCCATTTTTGGTGTTAAAAATTGTCTTTGAAAATCAGCTAAAGCTGGGTAGAGATCTACACTTAAAAAAAAAATACAAAAAGCAGTTTGCACCTACCCCATCAGGGTGCATTAGTGATTTGTAGTTAAAAATGACTGACACATTACCTGTCAAAAGGTAATTTGTACCTACCCCATCAGGGTGCATTAGTGATTTGTAGTTAAAAAGGACTGACACATTACCTGTCAAAAGGGTATTACCTCAGAGCTAGATTCATAGAATCAAGGATCACTTAGGTGGAAAGGGACCTTTAAGGTCATCAAGTTTAACCATAAGCCTACTCATGTTCTTGCCAATAATTATGACACGACCCAGGTTTAAAACTCATATATCCAATCCCAAACACATGACCGGCCTGACCTCATGAACAGGTCTAGCTTCCACAGGTCACAACTGCTTTCCTGAGATACCTGCATGCTGCACTCAGGGAAGTAAAAAGAAGGGGCAAAAAACAAGTGAAAAGAAGCAGGAAAAGAGATATGTTTCAAGGCCAGATGAAGTAAATTCCAATTTATACCATGGGATTCTGTTATCCTAGAGCCTTTCAGTGAGAAAATCATTCACGAATCTTTCATCACAGAATTCACAAAAAACAGTACATGGCATGAAGAAGAAATCAAAATTTATACAACAGATGTAAAACACAGTACTGTAGGACTTTTTATTTTAATTGCAATATAATGCTGACAGCAAAGCAGCTAAGATTTTAAAACTATACTCAGTACTGAATGTGAAGTCCTGATTCCAGTGGCATCCATGGAAGTCTGCTTTTTTACAAAGCTTCTAGATCCAAAACAAAACCTCATCCAAACCAAACCAAAGCAAACAAATGAAAAAACCAAAATCAAACCAAACCAAACCAAACAACCCCCCCCCCCAAAAAAAAACCCCAAACAAAAGGACTATTACCTTTTACTAAGGGATGACAGTCTTTCCCAAGAAATGCATTTTGTAACTTGAAGCCTTTACATCCCAAACTCTACACCGGTCCACAACAAAATGGACACATGACAGTTACCAAGTAAAAAGAAATACAGGTCTCCTCAGAAGCACCTTCAAAATCAGGGTTGGTGCTACAAGTGGCTCCTTCAGCTGCACCACCTTTCCTTTTGCAAATTTCCTTGGCTTTCCTCTTTGCATTTGCACACACTACCCACAGCACCCCTCAATCATAGCTCATTGCTAATGGAGCAAGGTCCCATTCTGCAAGAAGCAGCATTGCTCTGCTCTGCCAGGTCTGAGGCTACATCTCCTGCCCTGGAGGAAAACAAAGAAACTAACACACCTGCCTTGCTCTTCTCATAAACTTGAATTGTATTCACAGTTGAGCAGAAGTGCTAGGAACTGTTCTCCTGGATGCAGTGTCATCCCACAGCTCCCCGCCCACAGAGGCCAGGAGAATCCTCCAACACATGCCAGTGCATAAGGTCTGGTTCACTCCTAGCGTTCATGTTCCTTGCTCTTTCCAGCCTCCCTGTAGGAGAGTAATTTCTTGGTTTTTCTGTACCATTTTCAAGCTATTTCTTGGTTTTTCTGTACCATTTTGTTTTCAAGATCAGTCTCTAGTTCCCTACCCCTAAAAACTGCCTGTTATCTGCCAGGGTCAGCCTGGGACTGGGAACTACCAGAGCAGGGCTTAGAAAAGGACACAACAAGTTGACAAAACACTGAAATTTACTTCTCACGCAATAGGGTCAGGTGCACAGTGTCAACAGTGCAGGAGAAAACTAATCTTCATCTCCTTAATCTCTTTTCATGACAACCAATGTGTTATTTGTACTAACAGAAATTATGCAGTACAAACAGAATCCAATTTTCAAAACAAACAATGCACTTAAAAATTTGTCCACTGAGGGATCAGTTAGCAGCAGAGACCCTTTTTAAGGAATCTAGAATACCTGATAGAAGGAAACAAATGGACATTTGATGTGGTATGATGTGAGCAACAACATCGGCACAAGCCCAACAAAGGAGATTTTCATTTCCATCCTGTAAGTATGCCTGTGGCAGGACACAAATGCAGATGACACAGGAAGTTCTTGCCTAGCCTCTGCACACGGATGTGATGCTACCCTCATTTCGCCCCTAACTAAAAGTCACACCTAACCAACACTGCCCAGCACCATACACTAAAAAAACCCCGAATACCACAGAACAAAACCAAAAACCAAATTACCTGTAAACTCAATGAAATTTCTTCAGTGGACACCTAACCACAAAGACTGGAGAACAACTCATGGCACTGGCAGAAAGCCACCGTTGTCATTCCTTTGTGGTTCTCAATTTGTTTCCTAACTGGCCTGACAATGACCCAGACTGCTTGTGACTTGACCCCAAATATTTAGGTGGCAAGAGGACTCTCATGTTCATCAGCTGTTAATCATTTGAGCCAGATCTGCACAAGTGACTGGCTCACAGCAGGCAAAGTCAATCTGTCACCACATACCTGGCCACATTTCAGCGCACTGTTCCATAACAAAGTGAAAGTTTCATCTCCTTGGTTCTTCACCTATTGTCACCAGGATATCACTGCTTACACCACACAGCTACCAGACAATACCTGCATTTCAGAAGTTTTTTGGAGCTGGGACAGAAGGTACAGACCAGATTTTATGTCACAGATTACCACAGCTCCTACCTTTAGGAGTCTTCAGCAGCTTCACTACAAAAGGCCGGATCAGCAATCAGGATGGAAAAAAGGAGTACAAAATGTCAAACACTGCTTATATAAGAGAAGAAATTATTTTTAATATAAATTCTAAGTATCATGCAAAAAATCTTCATGTGTAAAATTATTATACACTTCAATGCTTCCCTGAACTCTCTGAACCTTTGTGAGAAAGTATGAAGGAAGAACTTAAGACGCTCTCTGGCCTACAAAGTTTTGCTGAGTTTGCTGCAGCTATCAAAATCTGCATACAGATTACACCCAGCTTTATCACAAGTACCAGGTCTCTGGCATCAGTACAGCTGCTTCCAAAGCATTCTAAAAATGATACTTCTGAAGTTGAGAGTAAAATGAAGCCCTTGCCACCAGACTGGGGCACTAATCAACCATGATACAGTTAACTACAGCAAAAGCCTACTGACACAGCACAGAAGCTGTGCCAAGCCACTGATGACATCGAGTTGTTCCACGCAGCATCTCCTCCAAAGTAATAACCTAGGCAGACCCAAGGATTTTCTGCAATCACAGCACCACCTGATCTGGCAGAAAGCCATCCACACCTCTTCGCCTCTGAATCAAGGTGGCAGTGATGCTTTGTGAATACTCATACATCTTTTCTACCTGCTGCATTATTTTAGAATACTTAAAAAGTAAACAAACTAGAAAATAAGACATATGGCATGTGGGGCAGAAAGCAGAAAAAACTAGACTGGAGTAACAGCAGACAGAGAGAGCACTGCTAGAAAAGGTTAAATTTACTTGAAAAAATGAGTCAGGGAGTACATTACCTTTTCTTAGGATAAGGCTGAGTTCAAGGAAGCAACAGCTGTCACTGTGAACCTCTCTAAAACAAAGCTGTGATTTCCTCTGTCTGGTGCACTGGAATCAATCCTTGCCTGCAGTGTCTTAGATTTTGAGGAAATGGCCCTCAGAGATCTTCAGAAACACTATGAGAAGATCCCAAAATCAGTCACTAATGGATGAGAGTACAGGAAGAAAATTTCCTTTCTAGAAATAATACTAACAAAAAGCTTTTAAATCCTAAAGTGAGCACCAAGTGAAACATCAGCAATACTATTTTGACATTGTAACCAAAAGACAAACACATATCTTGCCTGTATAAACAGGTATAATTTCTCTGCTAAGCTTGCATATTTTCTGTTTCTGTAAATCAGTTTGATATTACCATTACTTAAATATGGGTACTCATACAACCCACATTTCAAGAAGGACGTTGAAAAACATCCTGCAAAACATACAGAGTAGCCATAAGAAAAGCAACAACAGGTAAGAAATGGCACCTTGGTGGGATCTACACACTGCCATCAAAGAGAAGGCCAAATGCTTAATTACAGCTCAGGAGTACTACAGGGCACAGAGTAACTGAGCAGGGAACAGCTTCACCGAGCTCTGACAGGGACACTGGACCACACAGCATGCAACTTGAGGCATGCAACTGAAAGCACAGTTCACCTCTTATGATAAATAACAATCAGAAAGGCTTACTGAGATTATGATGAGTACTCTACATATTGAAAAATTCAAGTCTAATCCAGAAGTCTTCCTAAAGGATGAACGGTGGTTCCATGACAAGTCAATAATTCTCAAGTAAGTATAGGGAGGTCAGGAGGATGCTATATGCTACTGAGCTGAAATATTGGTACTGTTTCTCCAAGCTTGGTCAGCGACTTGGAGCTGTGCAGGTGCAAGAGCAAAGCAGTGCAAGAGCAAAGCACTGCACCTCGTTGTGGGCACTTAGTATGACCTTCTGCACTGCAACCCACTGGGAAGCACCACCAGACCCCCTGAAGCCTGCCTGCACTCTGCCCTTGCAGGCAAGCTGCGGAGACACTGCAGATACACAGCCATGGTCCCGTGCAAGGCTGCAGAGTGCTGCCCACCCCAAAACTGAACAAACAGTTCCCAACATACAACTTCCAGCACCAGCACAACCACTCACATCCACCTGGCATTTTGACCAGGAACAAAGACATACAGCTTTCCACCTACAATAGAAGGGTTTGCAAAGAAAAGCGGGAAGAAAAAAAATCCTCCTCCATATATGTTTAGTACATCAATCTGAAACATTTTGTTTGGGGAGGGAAATATAAAGCCTGCTGTGAGTTCTGTCACTAACTCATTGTTTCATAAATCTGGCTAGGGAAAAATGACAAGGGACTAAGATTTTAAAAAGGAAAAATAAAGGAGGAAAAGGAAAAAAGAACTGAAGATTTGTTTCTCCTATTCTGCTTTCCTTCCTAGTCAAAGGAGGTCACTGGAGTGAGCACTCTTAATGCTGACTTGACTCATCAAATGTAGCATTACATTTCCTCTTTTTGGGAAAGCGATCTTAACCCCCAGGACAAACTCACAGCAGAATGGCAGCAACATGACTTGGACATTTTCTTCTGTGAGGGTGCAGATCGCTCACAAGAGGGAGTGAGAAGCCGTCAACTTTGTGGCAGGCAGCCACCCCCACCACCAATAACAATAACTTTAGTGGGTGGATACCCCACTAAAGCAAAAGCCGCACCTACAAAGCCTTTGACTATTTTGGCTTATTGATGAGGATGAGAAAGAGGTTTGTCAGTCAGCTGCTTTTTGGCCGATGACACTGAATTTCTTCTGCCAGATGAGCCAATGACCATGACCGCCTGCTGCTGAACTGGGCACCCACTGAGATGCAGAGGGCACAAGCCAGGTGCTGGACAGAGAGCTCGACCATTTTTCTCAGCACTGGTTGCATTCCAGCTTTCCTTTCACACCTACTGGATAGCAAAGGGAAATTGAGTCCCTTTGTCCTTCATTTCCATAATTATGGTTTGTGAGCAGCTCCAGCTGCCTAGAGCAGCAATTTCTCGTGTCAGATCTCGCTGCAGAGGCTCACACTACGTTCTCACCTTTGAAACACCTACCCAAATGGTTGACTGCAGGGCCTCACTCTAGCTGCAGAATGAGCCACAGAATTCCCACTTTTTTTTTTTTAAATTACCTTTCTAAAGACCTGTTACGCTCCAATCCAAGTCATTCTCAAGTTAATTCCCTTCTGTTTGAATAGAGTGGCTAATTCCCTAACACTTAAAGAGATTTGCAAGCTGTTCCCTGAAGTCAGGACCATAAGGTAGCCAAATATCTACCAGAGCCAGTCTCCAACCAATTTCGACCTTCTCTTTCAAAATCATGGATACACAAAGCAACAAAGCCATATTCCTAATAAGACAAGGACTGTTCCAATCAATTCTAACTCACTTCATCTCCAAAGGGAATCACTTATCATTTCAGCAGCAGATGTGACACATCCAAATGGGAGTGTGACTACTGCTGCAGTGAGAACAGGACACTGGGTAAAGCCAAGGAATGAAACCCAGAGACTGCCTCATAACCAACTTGGACAAATCAGGTATTCCAGAAGTGTTTCTTTTCCATAACATAACATGCAACATGGAAAAAAACCCCAAAAATTAATTTCCGTCCGAGCCCAAGATTTTGATCCACTACTTTAATAACAACAAAACAAACCAACAACAACAAAAAAAGGAAAGCAATCAGTCAGCATTTTGGCTACAAGCATCTACTTCAATACAGCTCTTCAAAGGATCAACATTAATTGAGCATTTAGGGCCTTAAAATATTTTGTGTATATTTATGGACATTTTTCCGGGTAAAAGGATGAAAGAGAAGGAAGTCTAAAGTGCACTGCAACTTAAATATTTTTTATCATGACTGACATTTAAAGATATATATTCCCGGTAGAGTAGTTTTCATTCAGAAAGTATATATTCATGCATACTTATATACATATTCTTGGCACTTCTTATTGCCTTCTCCATTAATTTTCTGAAAGTCTGTGTGTGTACACATAAGTATCAGATGGAAGAATATCAGGAAATTATTATTTCCATACTGTGTAAACACTGGCTGATACAATATGCTGGCAGAGTTCATCAACACACATTTTAAGTATCACACAAATACAGGCCCTTAGATTGGGTCATAGCACTTGAAGCAAACCATAATCGATTAATGGGCACCTACCCATCTTAAAAATCCACCACTGTGCATTAATATAAGAAATGTATGACTACCTAATGGGAGAACAGCAATTGTACCATGTAAGGTAAACACAGGCTAAAAGCCTGTTACTGAGTCGAAGCGTTCATCATCTCATTTCATCACCTAGGGGATGAACAGTTACTGCATCCTTTAGCACCACGATACTGCACACACATCACCCCAGATACAAGCATGCCACTCCACCCGTAAACCAACTCTGAAGCACTGTGTGATGAAGGACAGAGAGGAAAGTCCATTGCACTGATTAAAGAGACAAAAATCAATTATTGACACACCTTTGGAACCCGGCAACACTTCGCAATCACGAGAACCTAAGGCTATATAAATTAACATATATATATATATATATATATATAGAATGAGCCCGGAACATTCCAGTAATTCACTCGAGACCCTTGAGAGGGAGGAAATAAATGAGGTTCGAAGCCGCGAGAGCCATCTCGGCTGCACCGGCCGTGCAGCAGCAGCAGCAGAGCACACCGCGGGTGCCCAGGAGCAGCACCTGAGGCGGGCGGGCAGGTCCCGGCAGCCGCCCCGCGCCCCCGGCCGCGCCCGCACGGACACACCGCGCCCGCGGGGCCGCCCCGCGCCTCCCGGGCTGCGNGGGAGAACAGCAATTGTACCATGTAAGGTAAACACAGGCTAAAAGCCTGTTACTGAGTCGAAGCGTTCATCATCTCATTTCATCACCTAGGGGATGAACAGTTACTGCATCCTTTAGCACCACGATACTGCACACACATCACCCCAGATACAAGCATGCCACTCCACCCGTAAACCAACTCTGAAGCACTGTGTGATGAAGGACAGAGAGGAAAGTCCATTGCACTGATTAAAGAGACAAAAATCAATTATTGACACACCTTTGGAACCCGGCAACACTTCGCAATCACGAGAACCTAAGGCTATATAAATTAACATATATATAGATACATATATATATA